>JAOXJP010170087.1:0-12696 GCA_025762735.1 Platanus orientalis
AAAAAAAAAAATTATTTTTAAAAAAAAATTAAAAAAAAAAAAAAAAAAAAAAAAAAAAGAAGAAGAAGAAGAAGAAGATGTAGTCACACACACAAGATACAAAAATTTAAGTGGTTCAGTAAGATTGCCGAAAGTGCAATTTCAGTAAAAGCCTTATCAAACTCAGTCTTTATGGTCTATATATTGTTGTTATAATCATTTAGGGTTATGAAAAAGCCAAGAGTAAGTGAAAGAAATGCTTGTAATTGAGAGAAAGGAGTTTCTCTAAAGTTTTCTCATTGAAGAAGTTGCTTCAAGGTGAGAAAACGGTTTCTTTTCCAAGTTGTGAGAGAAGAGGGAAGAGAAAGGGTTTCTTCTCAGGGTTTTGGGCTATGATAGAATATGTGTGAGAAAGAGAAGTTTGTAGCTTGTAACCTTCCATTATAGTGAAATTGTTTATATGTGGCTCTTTGGGGTTTTCCACATAAATCTTTTTGTTGTGGTTTCTTATTTGTTTGCTAGTGAGTTCGTCTTTATTATTGCATCCCAAAGAACTTGTATCAAAGGGGGTTTTAACCATAACAAAATAGAAAAAAAAATAAAACATTAATAATAACAACAAGTAGTGTGTTCCAACCCTTACAATGCAAACAGGTAACTTGTGACTCAACATTCAATGTCGGATGGGTTTTAAGATTGACCCGATTGACTTAGTCATCGAGTAGAAAACCAATTGCAACAAGATGAGTTTGTAGGTTGAATCAATCTAAAATAGAATTAGGATGAGTAAACTCTACCTAATTTTTAGTCGATTGGCTAGTTATAAGCATATAATCCAATGTATAGAATCATCAAACAGCTATCAATACAAAAAAAATGGGTTGTTAGATGGATCCACCAAAACATCCCATGAGAGCTATGTTACACACCATCTTAGCATCCAAACAAATTTCCTCTTGTGAAAAATTGTTGGGTGACCCTCTTACGCTAGGCGTTGTGCAACACTTGACAAAAAAAGTAAAAAAAAACCACTTCTTTGCACCCAATATTAGGTGTTTCTCACTTTTTCCACCACATGTCGTAAAACACTTAATGCAAGAGGGTTGCCACGTGCTTTTTCGTAAGAGGAAATCCTCCCTCTATTAGCATCATTGTCTGTGTGAATGACATTCTTGATTTTCAAAATACATAATTCTCTTCGGTTTTTAGGAGGCCTTCCAATCCTTTTCATTTTGCTTTTGGTCTAATAATGAGTGATGAATTGTTAATGATACCCTTACGAAGTCAATATAATGGGGAATCGATAATTAAGCATAATAAATGTTGACTAATAATACACATCTTAAAATTCCACAATTAATAGTACTTATTGTTGAGGGTATAACCTGATTAGCAATGAAAGTATTGTTAACTGAGGAGTACTTTTTGCATAATAAATACAATGCGCCCTGGTGCATGTGTTGACCATCACACTGAGCTCGTTGGGGGTCCAAAGGGGTGATGCAATCTAGCCTAATTTTTTTGGGAGGATATGTTTGAGATGTTACTTTTTTATTTCTTGTATAAAAGAATTTTAACCCTAGTTTCGTATAAAGTTTTTTGAGAGAGCGAGTGGTGATTTTTGTAGAGCAATTACTCATCTTTTTTTCGAACATGTGCACTACACTCCACCATGGCTCTCTCCCCAAACCCACCTTGGAGATAAACTTACATTTTTCCTTCTTAGTGAACTTTGTGCCATATACCTGAAATGCACCTACACCTTGAACTTGAATCAACATGTTTGTAAACACCGTAAACATTCTTTGTGGCCTTCAAGAATCACCGATACACGCACTATCAAGTTAATTCAATCCTGAGACCATCCGACTCGATCACAGCCAAACCATATATGTATCTGCCCCTTTATTGACTCAGCTAGTCAATTCTAGAGAGAGACCTCAATCTGTCCTCCCTAACCATAGGAACCTCCTTACCATCATCTCCCACCTGAAAACTCGTAACACCTCTCTTTACAACATCTGCAAAAGAGACCCTACACCAGCGTTTGTTTTCTTATGCACCTTGTTTCTGGCTATCCATCATGGTCAAAGGAATAGCATCAATTGTCATACTCCCACTCAGATGATACAATCCATCTCCACACTTTTCTCCCTTCATTAGGACCAAACAGCCTCATGTGATTTTCATGGCTCCACCTGTAGCTGAATACCTACATCCCTTGGAGTTCAACAAGCCTAGTGATATCAGATTCATCCACATCTTTGGGACATACACCACACAACCTAAAATAGAAAGCAGTCTATCAAACATCTGATCTTTGTTGTTTCAACACCAATGACGTCACATCAAAACCCATCACCAAAAGACACAAATCCTATCTTCTTTTTTTTTGGAATGAATCGAAATATTCTTTCATAGAACAAATATGAATAGGACAACCTGAATCTAATATTCACTCTTCTTGAGAAATAGTATCCATATCTTAGGAAATTGTGAGAGCTTCTCTAAGATACCCCTTATGTTCCTCTTCCTTTTGCACTACCACCACCGCAACACCAGGACTATCACTCTTATTCCTATTAACACGTTCTATACAATCTCTTTTTATGTGATCAAACTCCTTACAATAAAAATATTACATCTTGCATTTTCCTTTGGACTTGGACCTAACACTTTCAGATCCCTTCATCGATGACCTTCCTCTTCCTTCCACATTCAAAGCATTCCTACTCATTGATTAATCACCTGACATTTCTTTCTAACTTTCTTGTTGAGTATAACACTCACTACATTATCAAACTTGAGTGTTCCTGAACCCAAGGAATTGTTGAATGCCATGACCAAATTTTTGGTAAAGAGGACAACAACACCAAGTATCACGACCTGAACTCGAACTCAGCTCTTGCTTGTATTTTACTTAGATTTGGATCATAACACTAACAAACCTTGCATTCATTCATTTATTTTTGGTTTCTTTTGTTTCCTTAGTTAAATCACAAACCTATGCAGCGGAAATATTTAAACAATCTTTTAACTAGACATATATTTGTGGAAGGTATTACTATTAAACCAAGTAAAGTGATGTAACAATAACCCCTAAGTCTTAAAGAGGAGTTAATCTAGATATTACATCAATCCATAATGTCTTAATATGTTCCAAATACAAGTCTTAAACATAAAAGGGGCACAAGTCTAATTGTCCACCACACCCTAACTATAGCATAACTCCATGTCACGCCTCCAAATGAACCTTAGCCTCTCTTTTTACCTCTAATATGAAAAATGTTATAGAAGGATAAGTCTATGGCTTATAAGAGACTATACAAAACATACACAGAAATCAGGATAAGCGAAACATAATGATAAGAGATGTCAAAACATGTGTAGGACTTCATGAACTGATACAAACAAATAGCAAGAAGGAAACCATATGTTGGTGAAAGCATGAGAACTAATATGGTACAAAACATTTAAAATATGCACCTTTCATCCTTCAAAGAATATAACATTATACTCTTTTGAAATGGAAGACTTTTGGAACATTCTTTTCAAACAGAATGTTTGTTGATTTTTTTTTCAAATTAAACCAACGGTTCACTTGATCAATACAAAACTGGTTTCACTCATTTACCCATATGAGAGTTTTGTCCTCACATAATTCCCCTAGGACAAGGGTAGTCCCCACAGTATTCCCCTAAAACAAAGGTATCACAAAATGAATATATACATATTCAATTGAAACATTTAAACAAACAGTTGATATGCAATTTCTTAAACCTTTAAAAATACAAGGATACATGCCTTCACAAATTCATAGTTCGAACTTGAAATTGATTGTCAATGGACATAAAGGCTATTACACATCAAAATGCATGAAAACATGAGATATTAGATCCTACTATGGGACATATGAAGGAGCTCTGAAATCTGGAATCATTTTCACACATACAAATAAGGATTGAAACATAGTGATGTAAATACCTTAAATCCTCATGTCGGGCTCTTTAGAAATCCTTGAGCAACAACTTCTCTAGGAAACTTGTATGAAATCTATATGTTTTGACTACTAAGGAATGCAAATGGACATAAAACACATCATAGAAATTAGGGATTTCAAGATCCTAACATGACAAACATAGAAACGTATGAATTCAACATGGATAGGTAAGAAACTATGGGATTCTATCAAAATAGATCATGAACATGCAAGGGAGAATCATCTACATGCCTTAGACCTTGAAGTCCATGGAGTTTTGCATCAAAACTTTAAAACAAAGCTTTAGGAAGCATAAAAATAAGAACCTAAGAGTAAAAAAGGGGTATGTATATCATGTATAATCACTTATTAAAACTTCTATTCACTTAGTTGTAGAGTTTCCCTTTCTAAAATCCTTTTTCTTTTTGCCTTCTTCTTCCCAAGATCCTCTAAAACTTCACCAACTGTAAGCAAATGGTGTAGATCACTAATGTTAACAAGATCTTATTGAAAAACTAAAGCAAATTACAAAACTAGGAAGGTTATCTCATGGTGAGAGCTTCAATGACTTACCTTAGCAAAATTGGGAGACTCTTTCCCCTTTCTCCCAAAACCTCTTTCTCCAAAAACCTTTCCTCCTTTCTATCCTTTCCTTTTCTTCTAATGTTTTAAACATAAATAAGACAAACAGGATTTTTGATCATCACATATGGGTCCTACATGAGATTGAGATGAAATCACGTGTGGTGCGAATCTTAAAGATGACTTTATCCTTTGGTGATCGATCATGGGGTTGGTGATTAATCATGGACTTCATTCATGATATTTAAGACTTTCTTCTAGATGTAGTCTAAGTGCACCTGAGACCAATGTACTGACTCAATGATTGATTACCATTTTGGTGATCGATCACCATTGCCCGATTCTAAAATTTTAAGCTTTGAGCTTCCCAAGTCCAAATCCAATTGGGTCAACATTCTTTTATTCCTTCCTAAACCATGCTCAAGTCTCTAAAGCACTGAAGTTAGACCTTTTGCTCACACATACAAAGGATACCATAATTAGATACATGGTGTTGAGTCCAAAACTCTATAACTTACTAAAAGTGGATGTGGTGTGTTATACAAAGGCCCTAACTTCGTCCTTGAAGTTGATGGCTACCAAAGATAATTGGCAAGTAACCATGTTAAACTCTTTCAAATGTTCAGCCACACTTCCACCCTCACATATCTTTATGTTAAATAACTTATTCGATGTTGATGGTTTCTCATACATCTTAGATAAGGTATCAATGAGAACTTACGTGGTTTTCTCTTAAAAATATTAAAAGCAACTGATGAAAATGAAGAGAGATGAATCATACCTAGGGATTTTCAATCAAGCACCTCTTAGTTTGAATCAAACACCATTGCAGGCTTCTTTGCTTTTCTTCCAAGCAACTAATAGAGATTTTTCTAATAGAGATAATCCTCTATCTGCATCTTCTAATACATGAAATTTAAACCATTGAACTTCTCAACAATGAACCTTATGGATTATTCTGTCGTTGTTGTCATTGCTCCCACTCGATTCAAAACACTTCTAAATCACAAACCTTAGCTTCTGATGAACCACTAACCATAAACCTATAATAACATCTATCCTTGCAACAAACCTAGCTCTGATACCACTTGTTAGGATCAAAATCTCCATTGAACGAGTTTTTTTGGAATACAATAATAAATACGAAATCCCCAACAAACAAATAAAAAACTACAATATGAAGAATTACGTGAAAAACCCCAAAACCTAAGAAAACCATGGAGCTATACAAAAATAATTTCACTACAATGAAAGATTACAAGGTACAAACTTCTCTCTCTAAAACATACTCTATTGCAACCTGAAACCCTGAGAAGAAACCCTTTTCTCAACCCTCTTCTTTCACAACCTGGAGAAGAAATTGTTCTCTCATCTTGAAACAAAGTCTTCAATGAAAAAACCTTAGAGAAACCCATTTCTCTCAGTTACAAACACTTCTTTCACTCTCTCTTGGCTCTCTCATAATATTGGATGAGTTTAAGAACAATATATGGACCATAGAGACCGAGTTTGGTAGGACTCTTGTTGAAATCGCACTTGCCAAAATCAAATCTACGTAGATCAATTCAGAATACTTTGTATCAGTCTAGGTGTGTTCTACCTTCATTTTGTGCATACCAGAATTAGTCTGAATTGATCCACCTAATATTGGATCAGTCCAACCCAATTAGATCGGTCCAAGTATTTTCTAGATCGATCCAAACTGTCAGCAACCTTTTCCTTGCCTTTTTCCCAAGCTCTCCAACTCCAATCTTATGGTTCTTCCTTAGACTTTTCCAAATCAGTTTCCACACCCAACATAGTTGACTTGTTGAGTCATGGAATAAACTTGAATTAACAAACATTTGAATATTTCTTATCCACCAATATTTTTCTGCATGTTTTGGTTTGTGTTGTTATTTCCAACTTCATAAACTTTGGGATTTTTTATGTTTGATTTCAAATTTAAAATAAATGATCCAAGCTTAAGTAATTACCCACTCTGGAAACATATAAAAGGGTAAAAATAAAGACACAAATTACTGAAATTCACAATCTTAGTACTATCTTTCTATCAAATTTTCATTTTTATTTTCTTGTTTCCTCTTTTTAACACATTTGCCATCTTGAATAAACTAAATGAAGATATTTCATTTTATAATCTCCTTCGAGTTAGTTTCTTATTCACATCTCATATCTATCTGGCATACAATAAACAAGATTCCAAATTCTAATTATTAGAGTTCTATGATTGATTCATGGTTACAGTGAAAACAGTCAACAAGAAGTAGACGCAAACTTCATTTTGGAGATATTATCAAGTAAAGAAATCCACTTGTGGATGATATCCCAAAACAATTGCAATTTGGTCCGTTTTTATGTATCTTTCAGAGAAAACAACTCTTCAAGGGGGCTGGCGAGTTGATGCTCCTTTGTCACGTATCTTTCAACTTGCAACCCCTTTAATTCATTACTACAAAGCCTTTATTTTCCCCTTTCCATATTAAAGGAGCTTCCACAATCCCTTGTGAACAGTTTCCAAATTCAATGGAGTTCCATGACTGACCCGGCAGAGCTCGGCCATCCACCATTTCCAAAACCATGGCACATTAATGAAGCTACTACCCTCGTGAATCGTGTGTGCCACATAGACATTTTATATGGGCAATCCGTCATTTTCTGTAGTGAATGATAATTAATTGAGAAAATGACTTATGGTTGCAATGCAGTGCATGAACCAATTGAGCTAAGGGTTTGAGCATTAGTGAAACCTTAGATTAATGATTCTTCTCAAATATTGTGTGAGAATTACTAAGACATGATCTTTATGTCAAAATGTTTTCTGTAATGACGATGATTAGACAATCATAACGGAAGGATCAATGGACCCTTCGTGCGTTAATGTTGGGATCATGATCTACATTCAAAAAATTATCAGATAAATGTAAAAAATTAACATCTTAGGAAGTTCAAGAAAAACATTATATTGTCTTAATAGCAATAGATCACAAAAAATTCTTATCAAGTAGGAACTTTCATACACAGACACAAACAACTACGACAACTAGTTTGCTAGTACATCATATGAGATTCTAAATATAAAAATAAGCAGCCTTTTTTATTTGGTGTAGTGGTTAAGAAAGGAATGCATGGGACCCAAATCTGGTCAAGATCCAACAACCACTTCGTCTAACTACTTCATCACTGCCATGGCTGACCGGGCTCTCTCTCTCTCTCTCTCTCTCAGAGCATTAGAACTGCTAACCCACTTCTGATTATCTTCTTAAAATGCAATATCTTTCTCTGTTTAAATGTTTTCTAATAAGTTTTGTTCAGGCTTCAAAGATGCCTCTTATGTCGGTGTAGCAGGCCTTATAAATTCATACAAACCCCTTGATCTAACGTGACGTTCAATCATTGAAACACACACATATATGCATACCCAACATTTGACCCAGATTTTTTTTTTTTTTTTTTTTCATGAATGATGGATACGCGTCAGTTTTCTATCAGATAAGAGGGAACAAAAAATCAAGGAAGATAGCCTAATTTTAAAAAATGGAAACTGACCATTGCAGCTCGGATGGATCTTTTCTCTTTTCACACTGAGAACAATGGATTTTAATGATTAGAGTAAGTTTATTACTTTAACCTATGCAATGTTGTCAGTTTTTATTTATTTATTTAAGTGCTAACTGGATTGCTTTATAGTAGAAGCAGACTTGATTGGATTTTCTTGGAAGGGCGGGAAAATTAAACTTAATAAATTTTTAATTGTCTGGCGGGTAAATGGATTAGGTAAATAGTGATAGCATATTTTATGGGGATGGTGAGTGATTTGGACACCCCCTTAGATTTGACAAAAGGGTCTCCCCTTTGGCAACTAAAGGTCCCCATTTTGTACCCCTTAGGAGTGATGCTTGTGTTTAAATGGGTGATGACTCACGTCTTTGCTTCCTCATTTTTCATCAATCTTGATGAACCACACACTTCAACTTCGTCAAAGCTAATGATACCGAATTACAATTTTATTTTTACCAAAAATAAATGATTATCACTCAATTTAGTCAGTCAAATTGAAACACTTAATGTAATTAGTAGACATTTTAAACACAACTAGAGAAAAAGGTGGAAAATAGTCTAAAATGTAGATCGATCATATTCCGAAGCAATACGTATACATACACACACACACACACACACACATATATATATATATATATATATATATATATATATATATATATATATAAACACCAAATCCTTCATAACTACGTAGCTAAGTATGCTTGGGTAGGATGCACTATTCTACGATTCTCTCGTATAGTAAAAGTAAAGTTAATATTATTTTTAAAAAGTTAAAAGATGGGCTTTGCCCTGGTTGGTCACCTTTTATATTGTACGTGGTTGCATTAACACAGCTTTCTATACATATTAAGTGAAAAATAGTAGAGCAATGTATCGAGATAAGAGAGAATGACTGTAGAAGAAAAGAGAAGAGATAAAATAAACGAATTATATGATTTTTAAAGAGAGATTGTCATGGGTGGATCGAAGGAAGGTGGTGGAGAGGTTTTTGTTTTGCCTCCTTTTTTCTTTCCTTCATATTCTAGTATGATATTATTATATACTGGAGATTCAAATGTATAAAACGGTCGGTGTTAAGCACATAAACCAAGATGGTTTGTAAAACTGGCGGCTTTGAGGACCCGAAACCGCGTTATGACGGTGCTCCATTTAAAGGGGAACAAATGTTTAAAAATATGTGAGGTAACCCTAAAAATGCCTTCAGTATATGGTGCATCCCTTAACGAACGTTTGAGGTTCACCCATTCACATGGTTCCGAAAGACATAAGGACCAACACATCAGAACCAAAAAGTGTAAATCATATTTTTGGTGCGGTTATTTGTCAGCCACTACTGTCAGTCCTACCTTAGGGTGACTTTAAGAGTCCTACCAAATCCCACCTCTCCCCTTTAAATCTCCAAGATTTGATGCACCCCTTTAAGCTCCCCTAAAGTCTCCCCACATGTAGGAGGAATGCATCACTTCCAAAAAGTGATACACCCTTCCCCACCCTCTACCCCAAGTGTAAATCACTATTTCAATGCGGTGAGGATTTTATATGCTGACCCCTAACCTCTACCCGTGTCCACCGATGGTCAAGCAGGTAGAAACATCAACGCCGAAAGTGATTTTCACTTTTTAGGGGTATGTGAAAATCACTTTTGACACTGATGTGGCTGCCTTTTGACCTAGGCGTTATCCTACACCAAGCATAGAAAAGCCTCACCAATTTCAATGTGATGTATCCCCTGCATGCAGGAGAAGACCTTAAGGGGGTGCACCAAAATCTGACTGCCCCAAAAAGTATAAACCACTTTTTCAATGCTGTATCTGAACCTGCATATGAGTGGACCACCTTAGGCATCATTAAGGGGGTTCACTAATCCCTGCCGCTAACAATAGGGTGTATTGAGTTAAAATTAAAAAGAAAAAATTCAAATGATCATTTGCTCCCTATTTAAAAGAGGCACCCAATTTAAAAATCCATCACGTGTCAGACTATGGCAAGAAAATATGGTAAGACATACAAAACCCTGGACAGAACATTTGCTCGCGATTTTTTAAAGGGTTCTTGTAGAAAATAGTTTAATGTCACCTCTCTCTCTCTCTCTCTCTAATGTATTTTTTTAGTCAAGAAACAATGAGCCGATGGCACCAAATCCTGGATTCATGTCCCCCCCTTTCCAATTCAATGCCAGCTTAGCTTCTCATTCGCTTATGGTTAAAAAAAAAAACAATAACTTGAAACTGAACCCCGCCTTCACGCTTCATTTTTTCCCATTCAATGCCAGCTTCTTCTTTATCACTTCGGGTAAAGGAACATTAAGCCCACTACACTACACCCCGGGTTCATTTCCTTCAACAGTTCCGGTGAAAAATTTAAAAAAAAACCATTACACTAAACCCCGGGTTTATGTCTCTTCTTTTCAAGTCAAAGCCAGTTTCCATCATTACTTTTGGCATCTCTCTCTCCCTTATTTATGTATAAGCAGTTACGTAACGTTTGTCATGTACCACTAGACAAGGTGTTGTCCTAAACTCGCGTGCAAGTGAAGGCGAAGTTGAAACTAATTTAATCTTTGTCCTATGTACCAAATTTCTAAGAAAAGCTTCTGCTATACTATTACAACACACACGTCTACCCACATGGATACCTCCCCCCACCCTCAATTGGTCACGTCAAAAATTGTGAAAGGACATCAAATCATTCGAAAAATCTTTATGAGGCTAATACGTGTTTTGATCTATTTGTTTCACTGGATAATATAGCGGTTTAAAAAATTATGTGCTAAAGAGGACTTTAATTTTTATCTTCTTGTTTCAGGCACGGGTCAAGTCATTAACCTATCCAACCCAACCCTGACCGTCTATTAATTGTATTGAATATGACACTCCAACCCAATGAGATAAAAAGAAAAACAAATCCTAATCATTACATAACCTATTAGATAGGCTCTATCTTTGATTTAGTTTGCAAAAAATTTCAGTTGTTTCGTTGATCTGAACATGGGGCAAATGTATAACGCGGTTTGGATCTTGTTTGGCCTGTTATGACTTGTTAGGATCCATCTGGCTTAACGGGTCAACACATCACCAAATAGGGGCGGTTTGGATCCTATCCAACCTCTTTTTTTTTTGGTCGATGTGTCAACCTGTTAGGCCGTCCTAACAAGCGATAAGGAGGCCGGACAGGATCCAAACCACATATATGATATAATGAGCAATTGAAGTTCAACCTACTGGTCTGACCATATTAACTGAGCAACCCCTTTGCACTTTGAGAACAAGGTTTGTTTTAAAGAAAAAGGTCTTACTTACATATCTCTTGCCAATGAATTTTTTGTTTTAGCTCTTTGTTGAGACCTGTAGCTAGGAGTCATATTTGCTGCTAAATCACAAGCAACCATTTTTTTTCCTTCAAATTTGTGTGGTATTCATCTACTACACAACACTCCAAAAGCACATCTCCATTTCATGTGTCCCACTCTAATTCTATGAGAAACATCTTTTTATCCTCTCCCTCCTTATGAATGTTTTAAATCAAATGAAATTAATGATTTTAGGGTATCCTGAAGTTATCAATCTTAAATGCTTATTTGTATATATTTTCATTTCTACTAAAATTGCATGTTATATATCATATTTAGTCCAACTTATTTTAAAACCTTTTATTCTAGAAGTTCCCACCATCAATGTAGGTAACTTGATATTACCCCATTGCTAGTCTCGTCAATCAAACAGTGTAATGGGTAAACAACATATACACCATGGGATCATCCTATATATTTCTAATCAATTTAATTTGTGTAAGACAGAGATATGGACTCAATGATTACCCCAGATATAAGCTTGTGAAAATCACGAACTTGCCCATCTTACAATTGTCTTAACACTAGTTATTGGTCCATTGCACTATCTTTAACTAAGTCGATATATCTACTAGAGAACCATTTCTTTTCAAAACCCACCAAATGATCTCTTTAAGTACCTTATCATATGCCTTCTCGAAGCTTATAATAAAAAAAACTACGTTAAGAATTTTTCTTTTTCTCTCTTAGATTTTTATAAATCATTTAATTAAGAAAATGGATTCAGTCATCAATCTCCCTACCATAAATCCAAATTATTTTTTCAATGTTCTAGTTTCATGTCTTAATCTATGTTCAACCATTCTCTCTAACAGTTTCATTTGTATCTCATAAGTTTGATCATGTGATTATTGGTGCAACTATGAATATCCTTCTTGTTATTATAAATAGGCACCCAATGCTTTTCTTCTATTCATCCAACATTTGCTTAGCTTTAATGATCTTGTTAGATAACTTAGTTAACTAGAGTAAGTCACCATCTCCCATGTATTTCCAAGCCTCGATCGAGCTAATTTAACTTAATATTGTCTTCATTATCATCTTTCACATTGCCTTTATAACTCCAACCAATCTAACACTACAAAGATACTTATAATCTCCAATTTCACCTCTTCTACTGATTCTTCCTAAACTAACATTCTCTAGACATCATTTAAAAACTTTTAAAATAATGCCTTCGCATCTCTTACTCTCTTCATCATTCACTAAGCCTTTGATCCTACTTTTAATGCATCTAACA
>JAOXJP010170108.1:0-12696 GCA_025762735.1 Platanus orientalis
CTATAAGCTTAAGGATTAGAATCCCATAAGGATCCCACACGCCCTAGGATTTATTTGACACCTCCTAATCCTTATATATAGGGTTACCCATGTTTATATATGGTCCTATAACAATTCTGAATGTGGGAGAGGTGTAGAGAACTCTGAAGCACGTGTGGAGACTTTAGAAATCGGGTCAGATTGGATTCTTTTATCCGGTTAATCTATTGAGGTAATTATAAACTTCCTTTGTTATCAAATCTCAGAGATTCATATTGTGATCATGAAAAAACATATTTTGATACGTGATTCGGTCCATGAACTTTACTAATTTTAACATTTAAGAATAGTAATCATCCAACAATAGTTGGGAGGCGATGTTCCATGTAAGTATATCGATTGGGAGGAGTTTTCCCATATGACCGTAAATCAAGGGAGGTTTTATCCCTATGTAAGTATATTGAAGGGAAGTGTTTTTCCCATGGATTATGGAGTAATGGTATGTATAGACTCGAGATATTGGTTTCGACCCAATCATTGGGTGACATCAATAGATGAAGAAGACATTAGATGCGCACCAGTTTTGTATGAAATTTCAATTTTGTTGAAGACCCTACTAGATATTATGAGACTTTGATTTTGTCGAATACCCTATATGGGTTATACAGTTTCAGTTTTGTTAGAGTCCCGATGTGGACTACTCCATTGGATTTGTTACAAGTTGTCTTGACAAGGATTAATTCAGAGACCCTACATGAGTTGAGTTGGTTTTGCTTAGATTGGAGATTAATCTTTCATTCGATATGGATGTTTGGAGTTTATTGGTTATATTCCGCTTAAAATGTGTATGATTATATTTCGGTTGCACTATTGAGATTGAATGTCAGTTTTCATTTTACTTACTATTCTACTACATTAGAGTATGTTTATGGTCCGAAAGGTAAAATGAACAAAATTTATAATGATTAGGATATGGATTTGGATAGTAGCGGCCGGAATTCACACCTAAATAAGGTTAAGTTTTTTGGGGTGTTTACATACACATTTTCTCTATATGAGCCATTGAGCTTGTTGATCCATCTACTTATTGGGAGGTATAATCTCTACACTCTTATCTTATATTACTCTTGTTTGTCATTTTTGCTTCCGCCGAAGTCACTGAAAGTGCTCAACACTAGTTGGAGACACCGAGTATGTGAGAAGAGCTTGCCTTAGCAAGTTGATTGGTTTCTATATGTTTTTACCTTGATTGTAAGCTAGCAATATTAATAAAATATATTGATAGCTCTTGTGAGAGCATTTGATAGTGGAACCACTATAAAACTTGTGTTGTGGTTGTTGTGATTTTAGCATTCTTGCATTGTCTATTGTGTTGTTCTTTATTTTATTTAAGTTTCCAGCACATTACATTGCCATCCTTTGCAATCTATCACCTAGAGCATAATTAGGTTGTGGAACTTAATACCAAATTGCAACTCATTAACACAATACTAAGAGGTAATTAATCTAAGGTAAAATTAATCTCTAGGAGTCTATCACCCCTGCTCTTGCTCTGTCATTGGAAACAATAAGTAATGATGAAGCCTTGTGGGATATGATAGACTACTAGGCTTCGTGGGGTAATTTGCATTAAATGTAAAGATTGATTAATTGGGGATTTTCCTGATTTGTAACCTAAAAAGCTAAAAAGAATTTGATAAGTCCTATTCACCTCCCTCTAGGGCACTTTAGATATTGGAATGGGAATTTCAATTGGTATCAGAGGACATGTTACTCATATAGGGGTTAACCACCCAAGTTAGATCCTAACCAATTCATCCATGTAAAAAAATGAGTCTAGTTTGTCTACCACTACCCCTTCGTTCTTTAACGGAATGGATTTTTGTTCTTAGAAGTATCATATGAAGATTTTCCTAAATGCACTTGATGCAAGTGCATGAGAATCAGTTGTTGAAGGCTTTAAATTCCCTCAAAAGCATAAGGCTAAATGGACCACAACAGAGACTGCTACCCACAAACATAACTACAAGGCATTGAATGCCATTGTGTGTAGGATTAACAAAGATGAGTTTAGACACATTAGCCACTTGAAAATGGCTATGGAAGGTTGGGACTTATTTTTCGTAGCTCACGAGGACACTAGCCTCATAAAGAAGTATAAACGTCAAATGTTCATCACTAGGTTTGAAGGAATTAGAGTGGAAGAGGATGAAGGGATATCCAACTTTCACTCTAAACTCTCTGACATTGTGACGGGCATGAGAGCTCTAGGAGAGGAAGTGAATGAGGCCAAAGTAGTGGCCATGATTCTTAGGTCCTTACCAAAGAGGTTTAGGAATAAGGTGATTGCTATTGAGGAATGTAGAGACATAGATGCCTTCAAAGTGGAAGAAGTGATAGGCTCACTTCAGACCTATGAGATGAACATCAAGCCTACCCTAAAGAAGAAGGGCATAGTCCTCAAGGCTGTTGATAAATCATCCAGCATCAAAGAGGATTTTGATGATGATCTTGCTATGGTGGCCAAGAGGTTCAAGAAATTCTTTAGAACATAATGCTAGAGATTACAACAGGGGTAGAACCTACAAGAAACCCTCTTCTAGCTCAAGGAGGAACACATCCTCCAAAGAACCTCCCATTCGCTATGAATACAAAGGAAGAGGCAACATTGTTGAAGATTACAACAATAAGAAGAACTTCTTTAGGCCTAAGGGAAAGGCAATGCCAGCCACATGGGATGATGACTTTGGTTCGGAGCAAAAAACCCAAAGTAATGAGGAACGGGACACTAACAAAGTGGTGGCATTCATGATCTTTCACTCCCCAATGAACTCACTTGGTGAGTCAAGTAGTTCAAGTAGTGGGGAAGAAGAAAAAGAGGAAGAAGGAAAATAAAATGTTGAAGACCTTCAAAAGGCCTTTGACAAGCTCTACCTCCATAGTGAGGAGTTAGGAAACAAGAACAAGGCTCTCTCAAGAAAGAAGTCAAAGAATTGACTCTAAAGAGATATGCCTTGGAAGAATCCATTAATGAACTTCTCCAAAACCCACCTATGGCGAGTGAAAAAGAGAAATAACTCTTCGAAGAAAACTCTAAGCTCTTGAAGATCAAGGAGGACTTGAGCTCAAAGATAAGTGAGCTTGAGAAGAAGGTTAGTGAAGCTAAGACTTTTCTATGTCTTGAGAAAGATAATAGGAAGGTTAAGAACAAGAAGCTTCAAGAGGATAATGAAGTTTTATCCAAGAAGGTGCAAGAGTTGGAAAACAAACTCAAGAACCTTGAGAATGAGAAGGGAGAGACAAAAACAAGTGATACACAAGTGTGCTTGACCTTAAGAGTCAAGTGAAAACCCTTGAAGATAAGAACAAGGAGTCGATCTTGACCAATGCTCAACTCACGAGGAAGTCCTTGGATTACCTCAAGAAATTTAAGGAGCTTGAAGAGGACAAGAGAAAGTCCATTTCCTTGCTAGCTCAATGAAATAACAAATTTAAGAGGATGCTCACTATGGGCAAAGACAGTGGAGATAGGAGAGGTCTAGGATTCATTCCCGAGGCTAGTACCTCATCTAGCATCCAAAGTCCCAAAAGTGCCTTTGTGAGAGCTAAGGGCAAGGAACAAGCCCCTCCACAATCTTCCCATAAAGGGAAAGAGAAGGTGGTCTATCAAGCACCTTCTCAACAGCAAAAAGGGATGTTGAGAAATCGACAAGCCCAAGTTAAGGGAAAGGCTCCCTTAAAATAGGGAAGTGGTTGGAAAAAACCCAAGAATTCAATCCCTAGGATTTATGCCCAAGTGGTAATGAGTAGGCCTCCAACCTACCAAGCCACTACCTCTCGAGGTTTTCATGTCTAAGCCTCTACTTCTAGAAACCCAATTGGGCAAACTAGAAATAGACCTCAAACTAGGCAACAAGTGCCTAGAGCTTCCACCTATGTCCAACCTACCAAGTCTCAACCTCAATCTTATACTCCCAGAAGACAACAAGTGACTTGTTACTATTATGGGCTAGTTTGGACATAAAAATGTGGAATTCTGTAAGAGACTTCATGATTTCAAAGCAAAGAGATACCTATCAAGAAAGTCTCTACTTTCAAAATGCGAAAAATAGGAACCTCCAAGCCAATAAAAAGATGGTTAAAGCCCAAGAAGAGAAGATCTAAAGACCTAAACCAAAATGGGTCAAGAAGATATGGGTTAGGAAAGATGAGCTAAATTGCTTAGTTATCCATATGGCTCGTCGAGCCGGTAGTATGTCGAGGTGGTTCCTTGACAGTGGCTGCTCTAGACATATGACTAGCGATAAGTCATTGTATGCCCACATGGATGAGTTCTAAGGTGGGAATGTCACCTTTGGTGATGAGAGCATAACCAAAGTGGTGGGAAAGGGGACTGTTGAAGCTCCCGATATTCCCACATTCACGGATGTCCTTTACATGCAAGGCTTCAAGCACAATCTCATTAGCATTAGTCAAATTTATGACAAAGGCTATGCGGTTCAATTTGTAAAGGATGGATGTGAGATTAAGGACAAGGATGGAGTTAATACCCTTGTCAAAGGGATGAGGACAAGCGATAACTGTTATATCATTAAACCCTGAAATTCCTTATAGGTTAATCCTAGAGGGGGTGAATTGGATATAATTAAATTTTTAGTTCTATTTAATTCTATTTACCCCAATCTTAATTAGGTGAGTCAATTAGTGATATTCAATTTTAATTTAACTCACTTAATGTGTTTGATGCTCAATTCCTAATGATTGCAAGTATGAAAATGAAAGAACAATCACACAAAGATCACACACCACAACACAAGATGTATAATGGTTTGGCCACACCGAGGCCTACGTCCACTTTCAACTACTCAATTTTATTAATCAACTACAATGATTACAAGGGATGAGCAAACCTTAAATAACGTGCTTAGTGTCTCTGGCAAGCATGGTCTTGGTTGTCTCCAAGCCAAGGACTTACAATCTATCACACGGTGTCTCTGACCATTGACACAAGGATACAAAGTATATGGGCAAACCTTAAACTATGTGCTTGGTGTCTCCGACAAGCATGACCTGGTTGTCTCTGAGCCAAGGATTTATTATCTGTCAAACAATGTCTTCGACCATTGACACAAGAGATTAAAGTCTACTACTAATGTAGTTATCAAAAACTGAATATAGCAAGATATAATTCAAGTATGGGAATTGAAGTCCCAATGTAATGTGGCTATAAAATAACCAAATATGCAATATGGTCATCCTAGGGAATCAAAGTCCCTGTACAAGTATTGACTCTTAATAGCCAAATATACCAATATGGTCAAGTAAGGGAACCGATGTCCCAATGTAGAGAGCGACTCTCAACTAGTCAAATATATCAAGTGTATGGTCTTTACTAAATACTTAGGGAGTGTGTGAATACCTCTAATGAAGGGAAGTATGCAAGTAAATCACACAACTAAGTATGGCCTCTAGAATAGACAAATATAAGTGAAGCTCATAAAGGTTTTGGCTCTTAGAATGGTTTTCCAAGGATTCACATGTAGAGTATACATGTAAATCCTACAAGCAAAGGCTTTACCTCAACCTTTGAGGTTGGGGGTTTGTATGCTTGGAGTGAAGGAGAAACATCCTTGTCCTTCTTCCTCTCTTCTCTTGGAAAGAAAACCTCCTTCATTCCCTCAAGAGAGAGAACCAACTAAATCTCTTCTTCTCCTATAGTTTCTTAGAAGCTTGAATGAATGTAGAGCTTGTAGAGCTCTTGTTCTTGCCCAAGAACCCTTTTCCTTTATCTTATCAAACCCCTTTTTTCAAATGCTTGGTAACTTGTTCTAAAGAAGAAAATGTTCCTTTTATAATGGACAAAATCCACTCTCAGCCATGGATTGGAACGTTCTAAAATGGGTAAATAATCATGGCCCCTGATGGAAAAATAGAGTTTTAAAAACCATGATTCGCACCCCTAACCGATCAAGCCATGACCTATCGCTTAACCGGTCAGGCCTCAAGGGTCATCACCCTGCCATTTCCTGAGTGTCTTGATCAGTTAGGCACTTGATGACGGGTCAGCCTAGTCTTAACTCTTAAACGATCTGGCACCTGGTTACCAATCAAGCTAAGACCTATTATTTGACTTATTAGGTTAGTCAAAGAGAGATTTTTGAACCGATCATTTTGAGTACTCGTGGGTTCAAAACGGACGTTGGGATTAAAAGTTATGGTCATTTCAAGTTAAGATGTCCATATTTACTTCTCGACTCATTTTTCACTAGGGGTTTTTGAACAATTGCACCTAGGGAAATATTTTGGTCTTAGGGCCTTCCTAGGATCCAACATTGGTCTTCGTGGGGTCTTGTTAGCACACACATAGCAACCACTTGATCTTATACCAGATTTACCTTTAAGGCTTGGAGAAGGTGACTTGGTTTTTCCTTGGCACTTCTCTTTGACACTTTTTGGGTTCTTTGCTTGATATGTCTTGGCTTGTAGCACTCTAAACTCTTCATTGTCATGGTGATAGTCTCCACATTAGACACTCATAGGCTCACTCATTACATATGACATTCATAGCTTATCACCTAAACTTGGAATGAAATTGACAAATTACATAATGACTTAACAATCTCCCCCTTTGTCAATTTCATGACAAAACCTAAAAATAAGAATACAACAATCATTACATAAATGGACTCATAATGTGAGACCATATATAGACTTCAATGCTTTAAGGCTCTCCCTTGGTCTTTGGGCTTGTCAATACTTGCCATCCTGCATCACAGAACTTATACCCATCTCATACGCCTTTTGAATAGATAAAACATGAACTAAGGCATGCATAATATTTCTCCTCCTTTTTGTCATGAAAAGATAAAGGTCTAGTCAATAACATGGATAATAATAAATGTAGATGTGATCCAAGGAAATAATGATAAGCATGGATAATAATGATAAGTATGCAGTATGAAGTAAGTTGTGTGCCAAGTTTTAGTGTTTACACTCCCCCTAAGTGTGTACTCCCCATAGTTTGACCTTAGTCATAAGACTCCCTCTGCCTATGTATTCCCATATACATAACACTATAAGAACCAATACTCCTAAGCTTACTCCCCCATAAGCTAGGAATCTCTCACTATATTTTCATGGTCTACTTCTCCCCTTTTTTGTCATAAAAAGAACAAGGAGGCCATAAGAAACACTATATGAATATAATATAGTAGTCTTCATGCCTTGTGCTTTGAGTAAAAAACCCCACAAACACAACCAAAAAGCAAACACCTCCCTCATGCCAATAGAATAAGATATAAACAAGATAAAGAGCAATTACATGTGTTACAAGTAGGTGCCTTACATTCAATAAATTTTATAGAAATTTTTAGTTTTGTGTTTTTTGGTTAGTGGTTTCTCCCCCTATTTGACTGCTCTCTTTGCCTATGAGCATGGTTGTGACTCCCCCTATATGTGTAAAGTGACTCCCCCTTACTTTCACACCTTATAACGACCACTCAATCAGTGGATTTGAACTATTCCTCCTCCTTTTGGCAAGAATTAGCAAGATATGAAATAAACAAACCATAAGCCAAATAAGAAAGGAAAAATCTAGCAGGATGAAATCTATTAATAAGAAAATTTAAGTACATCATCTAGCTCTTGAGGCTATAATCAATCACTAGGGACTCCCCTAGGAAATACAAGCCTCAAATATAGCCTGGATAAACTTTATCCTAGCCATAGGAGCAAATGAATCCTCAAGTTTTATGCTTCCTATTTGGGCATACCCATTAGCTACAAGTCTAACATTGTTCCTAATCATAATGCCATGATTGTCATGTTTGTTTCTAAATTTCCATTTTGTTCTAATGACAATCTTGATAGAGGGTCTCTTAGTTAGGAACTATTCATCATTCCTCTTGAATTGGTTGAGCTCCTCTTGCATGGCATTGATCTAATTCAGGCCATTTAGAGCCTCTTCTACTTGATTAGGCTCTATCTTAGAGGTGAGAAAAAGATGGCTTTGAATGTTTTGAATTTACTTTCTTGTTCTCACTCCATCCTTTGGTTCACCAAGGATATCATTAGGTGATCATCTTTTTGTGATCCTTTTCTCCTTAGGATGTGGTTGTGCATCACCTTTATCCTTTCTCATCACACAAATCCGAGAGCTTGTGGTTCTCGAATTCCCTTTCATGGTTGCTTCAAATGAACTTGATGGAGAGGTCCTTTGCAACTTGAGTTCTTTTACAACTCATTAAAAGCCTCAGATTTTTGTCTTAGGAATGCTACCTAAGTAAAACATGAGAAATCATTTACCACTACCATGAAGTATTTCTTACTCCTAAAGTCTTTGTTCTTGTTGGACTAGGAAAATCCATTTGGAGAAGTTTTTAGAGGCCTAGATGTCCTTATTTGGTTTGTCTTCTTATGAGGGATTCTAGTTTATTTTCCTATTTGACAACTTTTGCACATAGGATTGTCAACTTGGGCCAACCTAGGCAAGCCTTTGACTATTTCTTTCTTTCTTAGCCTAGAAAGGTCTCTAAAGTTGATATGAACTAACATTTGATGCCAAAGATTAGTCTCATCCTTTTGAGACATACTACAAGTATCCAACTCATGCTTATTGTGTTCTATGACAAAACACTTGTTGTTTGTCCTTAATCCTTTAACAAGGAATTCATCACTTCCCTTGTCCTTAATCTCACACCAATCCTTTACAAAGTACACACCATAGCCTTTATCATAGATTTGGCTTATTCTATAGGTTGTGTTTTAGGCCTTGCACAAATAGGACATTGGTGAGTGTGGAGATATTGAGGACCTCTATGGTTCCCTTGCCAATGATCTTGGCAATGTCTTTGTCATCAAATGTGACACTCCCACCTTGAAATCCTCAAGATTGACAAACAATGACCTATTCCGGTCATGTGTCTAGAGCACCTACTATCAAGGTACCACCTTGATGTGCTTCCGGCTCTTAGAGCCGTATGGATGACTAAGCATTTTAGCTCATCCCTCCTAACCCATATTTTTCATAAGATTTTTCTTTTTTTTTGTTTTGTTTTGTAGATGGGTTAGATCCTTCTTTTTTTGAAGGTTTCTATTTTCAACACTTTGAAAATAGATTCTCTTGTTGACATTTTTTCCATTAAGGTTTTTCTTGAAGTTAGGTATTTTTGGGATTTAATATCATTCATCCTCTTTCTACAATCACATTTCATGTGCCCTTATAGACTACAATAGTAGCATGAAAAGCTTGGTCTTCTAAGGACATATGGTTGTGATTATTTCCTCATAGGAGTTTGAACATGAGAGGATGATTAAGTTCTTCTAGGATCATTGGATTAGAAATGTTTCTTCCTAAAAGATAGAGTATGAGAGGATTGGGGGGTTCTTCTAGCTTGCCCTTTAGGATTTCTAGAAGTAGAGACATTTTTCTTGAAATCCTCTAAAGGAAGAAGCCTTGTTAGCTTGAAATCTATTTCATGCCACTTTGGCATAAGAATAAGGTTAAGACTTTGGTTTCCCGAAAACCTCACCTTGCTTTAAGGGTACCTTACCCTTGAATGAAGTGATTTCTTTCCTTTTTATCCCATAGGACCTTTGTGATGGTCCTTGAGAAGACACTTTCACCTTGCTCTTATGGGAGACCTATGCATTAGTCTTTCCCTTAGCTTTCACAAAGACATTCTTAGTCTTTTGTGAGGAGAAAGTGTGATTGACATTGGAATTAGATCCAAGTCCTCTCATGTCCCCATGGTCTCTTCTCATAGAGAGCATCTTCTCAAATTTGTCATTTTCTTGCGCTAGCATGGAAAGTGAGTTCCTCTTGTCCTCTTCAAGCCTTTTGGTTTTCTTGAGGTACTCTAAGGAGTCCCTACAATTCCATATCTCTTATGAGGTTTTCCTTCCTCATATTCATTTCTCCCTTAATTTGTTGTTATGAATTGACAACGGTAAGAATATAGGTGGATCAAGTGATCTCAATAAACATGTAGGTCTGAGATAGGAATTATCCATAATAGACATGCTAGTCATGTATTATGAATCAAGATCAATGACCATTTCACAGATATACATATTAGAGCAAATTTCATGCATTTAAGAATAAGAATATGAATGGTAGGTCATAAAGACATAAGTGACATACAAGAAAATGCCAATCAAGATCAATATGTCATTAGTGATCTAATGTTGTGCATAATTAGGCAAAGATCAATAAAATAGTCTATAAATGTGCTTCTATAGAGCGCACATGCTTTAAGTGTGCTATCGTGACTTGGACACGTATATATGTGAGTATGCTGCACAAGAGTAATGTCACCATGATCTGTATGATAAACAATTAGGCATAATAGATCATGTATAATTACATGCACACATCTTAGGCTAATTTTTCATATGCTTTTAAAATTTTGAGTTGCATTTGCTTAAACAATAGAATCCAAGAATGTGAATTAAGATTTACCTAGTATAGCTCCACACATGCTTGGGACAATTGACACTTTTATTTTTCTTTGGTCAATCGATCTTGATAGATGATCAACACTTTTTATGCTTCCCTATCAAGGTGTTCAATCAAGGTTGATGCCATTCACCTAGACATATTCCTTGATTGCTAGTTTGGTTTTGTTCCTTGAGTCAAGATCATCTAAATAGTCTTTTATGATCTTTTTAAGATCATTACTTTAGGATTCTTTCAATCATACTTGTAGGGCTTAAATCCAATCTAGATAGTCTAAAGCCCTTTTTCTTATGACCTTTATTGGGTTATCTCCATTGTCAAGATATCATCTTGACATGCTTTCACTCTAAAATAGGATGTGAGTTCATCTCTCTTCACCCAAATCTTCTTGAGCCATCTTTCTTGGATCTTGATCTCTCTTGGGTAGATCATTTTCTTTTTTCTTTTGAAAATGATATTTGAGTTCTAAAAAATGATATTTCATTTTTAGACTTCTTGCATCTTGTGTCTTTTGGGAATGAACTTGGTTTATTCTCTTAGACTCTTGGGGATTTTAGGCATGCAAGTCCCTTTGCCTCTTGATGCACCCAAACCTTATATGTTCATCAAATCCACAATAGTGACATGTGATTGGAGGTCTTCTAGAAGTTGAGCCATAACTCCTAGAGGTTGAATCATATCCTATTAATAGGCTAGGTACTTCATTTCTTCTTTCATGATAAGTAAGAGTTTTGTTCTTGAAAGAATAACGTCTTTCACCAGACATCATGACTTGTGAAAAGTCATTGGCCTTACTTTTGCCTTTCGTAAAGACATTCTTTGTTCTCTTTTTAAAGGTAAAAGGTTGGGTATTTTCAGAGCTAAATCCTATTCCTTTTATATCACCACCTTCTTTACCCTTTGTCAACATTTTCTCTAATTTTTCACTACCTTGGGCAAGGGAGCTAATAGACTTCTTATTATATTCCTCAAGTTCTTTGACTTAATTGAGTAGCTCATTGTTTCTTACATTGAACTTGGAGCAAGTGAGGTCAAGACTCTTTTTGTTCTCTTCTAGAGATTGGATTTTTTGTTCAAGTTCTAGAGTTTTGTTGGACAAGATTTCATTGTCCACAATTAGTTTCCTCTTTTCAATTTTCCTATTAATTTTCTCTAATTTGAGGAATGTTTTTGCCTCACTTAATATCTTTTTAAAGAGATTTATGTTTTCTTTTAAGCTTTGATGCTCTTCTCCTAGGTTGGAAGCCGAAGACCTCAATTCTAACTCTTCTATTCTTTTCTTTAGTTCATTTTTATTTAAAAAATTAGAATTTATCTAAATTAACTCATCATTCTTAACTAGACATTTAATCTTATGAAGGTTTAGTTCTAGGGAATGAGTTTTTCCTTTTAACTCTTTTTCTAATTCTTTTAAATTTTAATTTTCTTGAGTTAGACTTGTGGTTTGCTTCTTTAATGTCTTGACAGTCTTGGTTAACTCTATGTTTTACTTATAGAGTTTGTTGAAGGCTTCTTGGATGTCCTCATCATCCTCACCTTCTTTTTCAGCACTTCCGGATTCACTTTCATCATATGAATCCTTAGGAGTACCGAAAGTCATAAAAACTTTGGACCTAAGTGAGGTGCTTTCCTCACTAAGCATCATTTCATCTCTTGATGAAATTGAGATACTCTTATGGGTCTTCTCAATAAGATCCCATGCTTCTGTGGAAGATCTCAATGCGCCAATTCTGTAGAGTTCATCCGAATTAAGGGCTCATCGAATGACATTTAGTGCATTGAAATTTGTACTATAAGCCTCCATTTTAGATTTTTCTCACTTACTTTTGGGAGTGGAGGGTTTGGTGTAGCCTTCCACTACAGAACTCTAAACTTTATAATCCATGACATTTAAAAAAATCTCTATACAAGATTTTCAATAACCATAATCACTTCCATTAAAGAATTGAGGTGTATAAACTGACATACTAGACTCTTCCTTGGCCATCTAAGGATTCTCTAGTTGTCTAGTTTTCTTCTAGGATTTTCTTATAGGATCTAACTCAAGATGTTAAGCCTTATATGAGTAACCTAGGCTCTGATACCAATTGAAATTGCTAAGTGTAATCCTAGAGGGGGTAAATAGGATTTAATTAGATTTTTAATTATTTTTAATTCCTTTTACTCTAATCTTAATTAGGTGAATTAGTTAGTGATGTTCAAGTTTAATTTAACTCACTTAATGTGCTTGGTGCTCAAATGCTAATGATTGCAAGTATAGA
>JAOXJP010170119.1:0-12695 GCA_025762735.1 Platanus orientalis
GATCTAATTCATGTCTTCTATAGCAACCCCATATTTGATGCAACTGCTCTAACATTGTAGCAACAATGTCCAAACAAACTAAATATTTGTGCGAATAAACTCTTAAGCTGCCTTGACCTAAAGACTTGTCTCAGCAGTTTCTTCGTTGATGTAGTTTAACAACACTGAAATTGTTCATGGGCCTGATCTCACAGTAAATGGGTCACCTTCTCAAAAAGTTAATTTTGTGTTTGGATATGTAGAATTCAATTCCCCACCCGAATTATCTATTTCAGGTCACATCAGATTGTTCGTATAATTGGAATTACTTCTTTCTCTCCCCCAATCCAACTCCATCAACCAACAGGAATCAAAGGCTACACCTAATCAGGTGGAAATTTAAATTTTGAAGTGTGGAAACTACTTCTGTTTGGATTCAAAATTCCAATCAGAATCAACTTTGTTTGAATCACTAGTTACCCATTCCAAACTTCATCAATATCAACCAAAGGATCCAAACACAGCATTATAAGATTTCCTAACCATTTGATAACTGGAATTTTGTGAACCTTTGCCCACAAAATTTTATAAAAGTGGAAAGTATCTAAAGTTATAGAGCATTGTCAATTCACGGGTTCAGGTTCCTTGGAGTTATTCAAACATTTACAGAGATCATGCATAGAAACATACCCACAAGTGTGTAGATGGAATTCTACTGCGTGCATTTACAATAATCCCATATTAGTGCGAAACTATACTGAAGTTCCATCATACATGATAATAGAAGAGGGGTTTTCAACAATCTTTTTTCAAATTGCAAGTATCTCTTAGCTGAAAAGCAATAGACTGCAGATTCCTCTTAACATCATTCAGTACTAATTATGAACCTTCAAATTACAAATTAAGACTATGAAACTGATTATTATGTAAAGAGCATAGCTCTAGTTTTCAGGACATCACTTTTAGACACATACTCAGAGATGCCAATGGAGTAGCCCACAATCTAGCTAAAGTAGCAATTACTTCTAGTTTATCAAATTTAAGTAAGGTCCTAGGACCATTTGATTTAAGGAAATGAAGTATCATTTACAAAATTAAAAAAAAAGTACAAATTGAGACTAGAGCATAAAAGAAGACAATGAGGTGCTTTGTTTTCTGTGACAGAAATATAGGCAGCAGTACTGCATTGTTATAGAACTATAAGACAGTTTGTAAGAATTAACTAATACTCAGGCATAACAACATCAAGTATGTTGTGCGGAAAACCGAGATTTAGGGCCATATGCAACAAAATAGAATAGAGAAAATAATGCAAAACAGCAATCACACAAAGAACAAGATGATTTATGTGGTTCGGCTTGAT
Organism: Platanus orientalis; assembly: GCA_025762735.1. Taxonomy (NCBI): domain Eukaryota; kingdom Viridiplantae; phylum Streptophyta; class Magnoliopsida; order Proteales; family Platanaceae; genus Platanus; species Platanus orientalis. The sequence goes on from JAOXJP010170119.1 coordinate 1,343, forward strand.
CCATGGGCGAAAATGGCCAGAGAGATTTCATTATGATAAAAAACAGAGATTACAATGAACAATCCGATGGCATGAGACTTGAGAAACCCCCAAAACCCTATTATCCGTGAGTCAGATCAAGACCCCAAATCGGGTCAAGAATACAAGTAGAAAAAATCCCATAAAACGGGTCATATTCAGGTTTTTATCAAGATCATCATCCGGGTTACATCTCGGGTTGAATTCAAGATATTAACCCAACAAAGTGTGATAACAATTATACTTAGAAACATGCAATTGCAAATACTACAGCTGATTAAATTTGTGGAACTAATTTTCAATGATGCGCCAGTGCTTCCTCCAAGCCATTACATGGCCTGTTGTCTGGATCAAAGCTGAATAAATGCTGATCATGTGTTGATTCTTCAATACAAATGAAAATGATAAATACTTACTGCGTTCAGCTCCAATAGAATCATATATATATATACTTGGTGAAAAATGCAGATACTTCAATCGACACATAATTTGATTAATACTTACTGCTCTCTCTCAGCTCCAGTAGAATCAAATATGTTTTGATCTGGCACCCTTCCATTCCTTGCTCTTTGTGATACCAATAACAACAATGAGATTAGATGATTCTACACCAGCTTGGGCAAGAACCTCTTAACATGAGGAAGGAAAGAGTGGACTATAAGCGTAAGTTGTTTATCAAAAGAGAGGTGTATAGTCGCATGAACAAAGTTGGGAAGAAATTTCCAAGAATTTAGTAACGAAAATCGCTGGAATCTTCTGTTGTCTTATCAAAGAACTTTCCTTACACATTCCTTTTTTGGGGTCAGTTATAAACGTAACCAATACGCCAATAGCACCAAGACTTATACAACACATTAGGCTAAGGCCTTTTAACCTTATGATCACATCTACAATGGCCCACTGTTGCGGTGGCACACGCTAACCTTTTTTAGTTTAATCCTTTTCACATGGTGTTAACCAAACAGAACATAATGGCTTTCACTCTAGTTCAGGTTGCTCTCCAAAATGTTACCTTCTATGATTCCAATTCGAGATGTAGTATGGCTCTAATACCAACTGTTACAAGCCAAATAACCAGCTGCATCAGCCCATGACTGATGAAACGCGTTAGGCTAGGCCCTTAAAACCTTTGGGGTCATAACAACCACTGCTTATTTAAAATGTTGAAGTAGTCATTACCATAGTTGCATTGGAGGGTTTGAATCAGCTCCAGTCTGGATGGACTGAAATCATGTCAATAGCGTGCTTAACATGGTGGCATAACAAAGGTGTTTTTCATCAATACATATGGTTACAAGAGGGCATTACTGTAACTACACAATAAATACATACATGTATTTATTAAGGGGCAAACGTTCTGTCCAGGATTAGGTGTCCAAGACAACAGGAGACGTCATATGGAATAATATGGGTGGGTGATGCCCCCTTTTGGAATATGGAATATGTATTGGGAGCGACTAAACTCACTTCCAAAAATTCTCTCCACGCTCCAAATTTTTTTCCGTTTATACCATTTCTTTTATCCCCTTCCTTACCTAAAATACCCTTCCCTCTCCCTCTCCCTCACCCCCACTCCTGCCCCTTCTTCCTCGACGGCGGCAACCCACCCCCTTCTCTCTCTCTCTCTCCTCTTCCTCCTCCTCCTATTTTGTTTTTTCATTTTTTTTCTTCGGAATGCTTTGTTCCGACCTACAAGTCTGAACGGACCAGCAATGCCGAACAGGGAGATAGAGAAAGAGGTCTCTCTTTCTGGTCTAAACATGCACACAAAAAAAAAGAGGGAGAGAGAGAGAGAGATATGCAAGAGAGAGGGGGGAGAAAGAAAGGGGGTGGGTTGCCACTAGAAAGAGGAAGAGGGAGAGAGAGAGAGGGGGGTGGGTTACCGCTGGCGGAGAGGAAGAAGAGGTGGGGGTGGGGGAGAGAGTGAGAAGGAGGGGTATTTTAAGTAAGTGAGCGGGTAAGGAAAAAGGTATAAAAGAAAAACAAAATTTTGGGGTGGAGGGAATTTTTGAAGGTTCGTTTAGTCACTCCCATATGCATTTTATGAGGAATGATTGTCTGTTTTGACACGGACCTCTATGAGCATGCATTGATTGACACATGATGGGCTTTTGAATTTGGTGTCTCTTTTTGAACACCTACTTTTTCATCTGAACACTTTTTTGGACGTTTTTAACCCCCAAATACAATTCATGTCAGCTTATCATTCACCATACACACTCCAAACACTTTTTCATCACTAACCATTTTTTTTCCATATTTTATCCCTAGTGTCCTGGCCATCAAATCCTAGACAGATCATTTATTTCTATTTATTATTAATACACCAAGACATTGTGTTACTTCCCGTGTGGGGACTGGTGTGTCATCTCTCCATTTAGACTGGAGATGATGTGAACCTTGAATGGGGAACCTCTCCACAATTTTTATGGGTACCCATTTTTTCATGGGAATGGCTATTTACACCTATCAAATGTTTAAGCTCCCCTCAATTTTTTTATTTTTCCTTTTATACCCCTTCTCCAACCCTCTCCCTTACCTAAAATACCCTTCCGCTCCCTCTCTCTCAAACCCCCATCCCTTCTTCCTCTTTGACGCTGGCGATGGCGGCGGCCCCTCTGGCGGCAACCCACCCCTTCCTCTCTCTCTCTCTCTCTCTTCCTCCCTCCCTCTCCCGCACCCCTCTCTCTCTCCCTTTTTCTCTCTCTCCCTTTTTTTTCTTTCTCCTGGCGACCTATTCGGATCCACAAGCATGTTACCTTGGTATCAAATTTCAATATCTCCCTTCAAGACCCTCAAGCCTTGGATGCTTTCAAAGTTCAAGTTCAAATTATGGGAGCACCACGAGTAGCCACATCTATTGCAATTACCCTTCACCACCAAATAGTTTACCGGGTTCAGAATCATTCATTTGACATTCCGATCCTAGACTTTGTCCAAACCCAAGATGCCCTATTCCTGAAGATTGATGTTTCCTCTGTTCCGACCTGCACTTATGTTCCTCGACAACTCACCACTGAGAAACTTAAAGCACTTCTCCTTGAAAAATGGATCACTCAGTACAAGAACCTGCATGGTTGAAAAGAAGCAACACAACAACAAAACCGGTCTACACCAGGAAATCAAATAGATAAGTAGAAACAATGTTTCTACCACCACAGTCAGAGGATAAGACAGATTATTTTGTCTCTGAAGTTCTTCTGGTTGAACCATTTGTTCCCAGAACAATCATTAACCAAGTGATGCTCCAACAACTTAGCAGGGGCCACTACGCTCTTGACTGTACCTGTGGAGAATGTGCGCAAGACTCAATGGATATAAAATTTGAGCTAGAACAAGAAAGAAGGCTCTATCCAAAGAAAAAACAAGGGCGAAAATCACAACAACAAATTCTTCATGAAAGATATGAAAACGGAGATCCAGAAGTTGGTCTCCTTGGAGAACCATCAGGGAAATTCGACTTCTATGTCCTCTATCCCAAGGAAAATCAAACAAAACCAAAAACCCTTCCATACTACCAAAAAGCTTTATCCTATCTACACTAAGCCTCCTTTATTGGACCCATCGCACCACAACCCCAAGTCCTGGACTGCTATATGTTTTCCCCCAGTTCCTTAAGCTACAATGAGCATTTTCCAACTCTTGAAAAATTGAGCTTCCTCAATAGAATACTAAGTATGTCTGGAAAATCAAAACCCCAGCGGGCAAAAATACAGATGGCTCTCCTAGGAAAATATCCCCTACAAAAGCCTCTCTTAACTGGCAACCAGAAAATGCGGTTAAGCAAAACCAAGTCCTCACAAACATACTAGAAAATCAGACTCGGCTAGAAACAACAGTTACCAAGCGATTATCCTCTCTTGACACTATCATTGACGATTTTCACTCCAAAATCAACAATCTCAAAGCAAAACTAAGCCAGATTGCTTGAGCAATAAAAGATTACTACCAGGCAACAGAATTGATACGAGTCAAAGAAGCGGAAAATAAACATCTAGGAAACCAATTGCGCAGTTTTGAAGCATCACAAACTGCTGCAAGCACACCTACACCCATTACCTTTCCCTCTCTTCGAAGGCCACAATCCCAGTCATTGTTTGGAAACCTTCCCACGGCTTTCCAACCCTTACCTCCATTACCATATACTCCTGCTGCTGGATTTTCAGTCCTTACCCATCATTTCCCCATACCATCATTTGCTTTTCCTAAATCTTACCACCACCTGCTCAAACCACAAAAAATAGACCCCCCAAGTCTCAGATCTAGTACCACCACCTCCAAAACCTCCTAAACCCACTATTGGAGCTTCTTCAAAACCACCCCCTCTCTTTTTCCAATGGAACAAATTAATTCCATTAGTTCTTTCATGTCCTTTATGGCAAAACCCCATATGGTTATCAAATCAAAGACCCCGATGTGGCAGTGCTTTCTTCTAGCAACACAATCATGTTGGTATGTGTGTGGACATGGAATTCGATGGCCAATACCACAAGATGTTAAATCAGATGATACATTTTATATTCACAACCACAATTACTATGTAAATATTTAATGCGACAATCCAATAAATTTTCAACCAAAGATTTGAATTTGATAAAACAATTTAAGACATCATTCTTCTAAACAATCGAAAATATTCAAGTAAATTTACTAAAATTATCTATAAAGTGAACATAATAGTTGTTTCCACTAAAAGGAGTAGGGACATGACCCCAAACATTGGAGTAAATTATTTTTAATGGCTCCAAAATTGGTGTGGAGGGGAAAGGGAATAGGAAGAGAATGAATCTTTTCCTTTTAGTAAGTATCACAAAGGGAGGAGCCTTTATTTGCAAAAAAAATGAATATTTATCTTCTTGAGAACTCTCTAAACAGTGTGGAACACCGGATGACCAAATTGGTTGTGCCATTGGGTTGTGACATCGTGCATTAAAGATGTCTTTTGAGTCGTTGTATTGATGTTAAGAGAATATAACCTATCAATGCTCGATACTCAAAGTAGTACCTTCTCAATTGTGATGTCCTTTATGCAGAAATGAGAGGGGTGAAATTCAAAGATACAATGATTATTCTTGGTGAATTTGTTCAGAAAAAGTAAGTTCTTCTTAAAGGATGGCACATATAAAACATCTTTCAAAACCAGTTTTGATGAGGGGGTATTAAAAGATGAAGTGCCAATATGAGGTATGATCAAACCTATACTATTACTAATTTTAACGATATCTGTACTATGATAATCAGAAGAGATGTTTAGGTTGGCAAAATTAAAATAATATGATGAGTGGCACCTGAATAGGGAAACCATTGCTTGATTTCCATGTGATCAATTGTAACATTGTAAGTTTGAGCAAGCTAGGATGGTGGAGCATATTGAAAGGCTTCATTAAACCTGTTGTGGCATTATAGAACCACATTTTTTATGCGATGCAAACTTTATAGACAGTTCGGCTGGAATGAAAAGAGTTTTCGGTAGTGCTATTGGACGAGTTTCCACGTCCACAAATGCAATTTCCACAATATCCATGCTGATTTGTATTGCGACTATTGGAGTGATCAATGTTATTGTTGAGTTACATAATATGGGTAGCTGGTGAGATATTATTAGATGTCACCACATCATGGCTAATGTGAAACTCTTCTATGATTATATAACTGAGCAAAATCTACAAGGCTGACTGGTTCATCCCTAGTGGTAATCGAGGTTCGAAATGGACCATATTCAAAGGGAAGACCTCTGACTATATAGAGAACTAAATACTCATTGGATACTGGTCATACAACAGCCGCGAGATGATGAACAATTGTTTTTTTCTCGTTGAAAGTATGTTTAAATACTTTCAAATCCCTTCTTGAGTGCTTGTAGTTCTATATGCACGTGAGTGGACAGCAAACGAGGCTTTAAGAGCTCTCCACATCTCGTAAGAGGTGGATAAACCAATTACTTAAGCATGAACTTCATCAAAAAGAGACAAAATTAGCCATCCAAGAAGTAGTTCATCTTGTTGTTGTCAAGCCACATAATTGGGATTCATTGTGGGTGAGGGGCTAGAGGATGTGATGATCATGTGGGGTGGACAAGGAATGAAACCATCAACAAAACCGAATACACTATTGCCACGGAGTTAAGGGACAACTTGGTTATGCCACATTAGGTGATGGCATGGGTACGGAAGATGATGGAAAAGTAGGGAGCGGGTAGTGGATGAGTTAATATCAGAGGAGTTGCTTGAGATGCTCACGGTGAGAAAAAAAAAAGTAGAGGCAAGGAGAAAGCTTTGATACCATATAAATGTGAAATAATTTGAGAATGAAATCTTAATTACATTAATCGTGTAAGTATTACAATTTATAAAGAAGTTGAAATACAACAGCTAATAAACAAGTGTACATGTGTGAAGCCTTGGTTGAATGAGGAGAAAACAAAGGGATCTTAATCTCAACCGATTTGGTTGAGGATCCTATGCAATTGACATGTTCAACCAATAGTCAAATGTGTTTGATTATTCAACACATTTGAATTTGAATTAGCCATTCTAATAGTCCAACTCAGGACTGACGCTATGGTTTCTTTTATTCGGGTTTTGTTCATTGGGTTAATCCCTTGATCTCTCCCAAAAATGCATCGTTGAGGCATGAACTTACAAATAAGCCCAACCGCCTTAACTAAAAACTGCTTTCTACTTGTACCTACTTAACGAACCTAGATTTATAAAGTATGTCAATCCCAGGGAATTGACAAGGGGGAGATTGTTGATGTATATCAATCCCATGGTCAATTGGGTAGTGGTATAAGTCTTGTCAGTGTTCTATGATCCCATAAGTTCAAGTCATGAAGACAAGAAGGACCAAAGACCCAAGGAAGAGATTGGAGACTACCTCGGAGTTGGCACACTAATGAAGGTATAAAACATGCATGCATATCATTTTTAATACCTTAAAATGAACCTAGACATGGTATTAGGTCTTTCAAAATAGTCAAACCAAAAGACCTAAGGATAAACCTCCCTCAAGTGGCCAAAATCAAAATTCAGAATTTGGGAGTCGAAATTGATGACGGATCACACATCAGTTTCGAGTATGAATTTGGATATAAACTGAGACTCGAGGCCAAAATCCATAAACCCATATTAATTTTGATAAGAGTTTTGAGAAATTTACCCAGACTCAAAATCGATTTTAGATCTTGCAATTGATTGCGAGTCTAAGCTAGAGCCAAAATTGATTGCTTAATCCGAAATTGATTACGGATCAAGTAATCGGTTTGGAGGGTATTTTTAGAATATTGTTTAGACATGAAATCCCAAGAGAGATTTTTGAAATTTAAACTCTGTTTTATATATCCAAAGGTCCAAAATGCTATCCTTTCTAAAATATTCCAATTACAAAACCATGGGTGCTTCTCACTACTATAAAAGATATATTTTCCCTTTAGGGTAAGGATCTCTAATACTCCAAGCTAGTTTTTAGATAGAGAAAAAAGGCATATTATCTTGAGAGCCTCTTCCACTGTGAAAACCTCCATTGCCCACAGATTGAGTTTGAGTAGCTAGCATATTACACTATATTCTCTCTCTTTCTCTCCTCTTGAGCACTATTCTACTACTATTGAGGAGAATTTGTGGTGAACACTTTCCCTAAAGGAAACTCACATTTAGCTGAGCTCAAGGAACATTAGAGCCAAGTACTTAGAGCTTGTGGGTAGCTAAGAAAAACTAGCTCAACAAGGAGCACCCTATTATTGTGCAACTAGCAACATCAACCAACTTGTGGTAATATTTTTTTTGACTTTGCATTCATTTGCATTTATATTCATTGTTGTTCTTGTTTTGTTTCTGCTAGAGACCCTAGAAGCTTGACCACCTCCGTCGGAGACATAAGAAGTAGTATACACTCGCCGGAGACACTAAGTGTTGTTGTTTGGCTTATTTTTTACCAAGTAGTTAGGTTTGTATACTAACCTAGGTTGTAATAGTAACTAAATGAAATATACCTATGATCGGTAGTGAACCACTATAAATCTTTTATGGTGGTTTGCATTGTGTGATTGCTTGTCTCTTTACTTGGATGCTCTCCATTACTCTTGCCTAGCATATATTTGACATTATACTTGAGTAGACACATTGGAGCACATACATTATTGGGCTAGTTTAAAAAGGGATTAATAACCACCACAAGACAAAAAAAATCAAAAAAGGGTAAATGAAATGAGAAATCCTATTCACTACCTCTAGGATTACTTTAAAGCAATTTCAATTGGTATTAGAGCCTAGGTTACTCACATAGGGCTTAACATTTCGAGTAAGGCCCTAGCAAAAATCCTAGATGGCTAGAGAAGATAGTGGTATGTCCATTAGCACCCGTTCATTTTTCAATTGAACAGACTATGATTATTAAAAATTCATATGGAGATATTCCTAAATGCTTATAACCCTAGGGTGTGGAGTACAATTGTCAATGGCTATACGCAGCCTGACAAACCTAGAAGTGAGTGGACTCATGCCAAGGTGGATGCTCACAAGTTCAACTTTAGGGAGTTGAATGTCATAGCTAGTGGCCTAGCCCTAGATGAGTTTAGGAGGATAGCTTATCTCAAAATGGTAAAGAAAGTGTGGACGCTTCTCTCCTATACCCATAAGGGTACAGGTGCCATAAAGATGTGTAAGCTTCAAATATGCATAACACAACTTGAAACTCTTAGAATGGAAGATGATAAAGAAATCTCTCAATTCAATGTCAAGTTATCAAACTCGGTGAATATCATGAGAAGTCCAGGTGAAGACATTCCCAAGTCTAAAGTGGTTAGGAAGATACTTAGGTCCCTTCCCAAAAGGTTTAGGCTTAAGGTAACTGCTATAGAAGAACGTAAAGACCTAGAGGTTATAAAGTTAGAAGAGTTAATTGGTTCACTTTAAGCATTTGATGTAGCCATTAAAAAACCTACCAAGAAGAAGGGCATTTCCCTTAAGGTAGAAGTGCCCTCCAAATCAAATGAAGATTTGGATGATGACTTAACCATTGTTGCTAAGAGGTTCAAAAAGTTCTCTAGGAGAAATACCAAAGATTACTCCATGAATAAGCAAATGAGAAAATCCTATCTCAGATACAAAAAGAAGGACTTCTCCAAAGAACCACCCATTTTCTATGAATGCAAAGGTATAGGCCATATTGCTGAAGATTGTGGCAATAAAAAAAACAAATACAAGTTAAAGGAAAAAGTCATGGTTGTTACATGGGATGATGAATCCGAGACTTTAGAACATAAGTCCTAAAGTAGTAAGGAAGCTCCCTCACAAGAGATCAATGTCTTTATGGCTTTTGGTACTCCCATAAGTTCACTATTGGAAAAAAGTGACTCAAGTGAAGATGAAGGAGAGTATGAAGAAAATGATGAGATCTCTGATGCCCAAGAGGCATTTGATGACCTTTTTGTGAAAAGTGTTGAGTTGAGAAAGAAAAATAAACAACTCAAAAGGGAAATCATTGAATTAACTGAAAGGTCAAAATCCCTTAAAGACACTATCTCTACTCTTTGACAAGAGTCTTCTTCAAAAAGTGAAAAGAAGAAAGATCTTTCTAAAAAAAATTACTTGCTCCTAAGTGAGAAGTAAAAGAGGAGTCTAAAAATAGTGGAACTAGAGAAGAAGTTCAATGACTCTAGATTATTTCTAGGCTTAGAAAAAGACAATAGGAAACATGAAAAAAGAAGTCTCCTTGAGGACAATCAAAATTTTTCCAACAAGGTTCTTGAGCTTGAGGAGAATCTCAAAACCTTAGAAGAATAAAATAATGAGTCCCATAGTGATGACTCACTCATCCAAGAGTTGGAGGACCAAGTCAAAACACTAAATAAGAGAAATAAAGCTCTTAATTTAACTTGGGCACAACTCACAAGGAAGTCCCTTTATTATCTCAAACAAAATCATGGAGCTTGAAGAAAACAAGAAGAAGAACATCTCAATACTTGCCCAAGGAAATGAAAAGTTTAAGAAGATGCTCAAAATGGGCAAAGAACATGGGGATATAACCGAACTAGGTTATTCCGAGGCCATTACCTCATCCTCAACTCAAAGACCTAAAAATGGCTTTGTTAAAGCTAAATGATCTACTCAACCTCCTCCATAATCTTCGAACAAAGGGAATGAAAAGGTGAATCCACAAAGACCTTATCAAAGGTCAAATAAGGTTGAGAACAAAACATCTACCTTACTTAAAGGTAAAGCACTTATGAGTCAAGGTAGAGATTAGGAGAGATTCATGCAACTCCAATCAAGATCCTATGCATAAGTAGTTGGGAGTAGACCTCAAATCAACCAAGCATCTTCCTCTAAAGGAGCTTAAGGGATGAGTTCGCCTTATTCCTATTCGAATGAGGTATGAAATAAGTTTCAAGCAAACAAGGCTTCCACATATAGAGGATCTCAAGAAAATACCTCCACTTATAAGAAAACTAAGGTACAACCTAGTCAATATAGAAAACCTAAAAGAGCCCAACAATCCTTCTACAATGAACAACCAAGAATGAAGAAAACACAATCTCGTGCACCTAGAAGACTCCTATTCTATTGCTACTACTGTGGCTTAGAATGACATATTAAGGTGGATTGTATGGAGAGGACAAATGACATGAAATCTCAAAGAATACAAACTAGAAGAATATCAAATGGGAAGAATGTCAAGAAGAGAAACTATTTTTAAAATATTTAAAATAGAAACCTTCAAAGAAATAAGGACCTAGCCCAATAAAGTGCCAAATGGCAAGTCTCTCAACCTTTCAAGGTTAAGAGAGTATGGGTAAGGAAGGATAACCCAAAGTATTTGGTCATCTACACTGTATTAAGAACTAGAAGCTCATCAAGGTGATACCTTGATAGTGGGTACTCTATGCACATGTTTGGTGAGAGAGAACTATTTACCAAACTTGATGAAGTTCAAGGTGGATATGTCACATTTGGTGATGGAAACACTTTCAAAATCCTTCGGGTAGGAACAATAGCAGCCCTCGACATTCTATAACTCACCGAGGCTCTCTATGTGCAAGGCCTTAAGCACAATTTGATAAGCATTAGTCAAATATGTGGTAAATGCTACAAAATTTAATTCAACAAAGATGGATGTGTGATCATACATCTTAGCTGAAGGAGTAAGGACAAGTATGTCATTAATCCCCATTTCCAATAAATGGACACTTGTCTTTTGATCCAAAAGGATGAGACCAATCTTTGGCATCAAAGATTAAGACACCTCAACTTTAGGGATCTTGTAAGATTTAGCAATAAGGGGATAGTCAAGGACTTTCCCAAGATAAGTAAGGTTGATAACCCAATATGCAAAGGCT
>JAOXJP010170130.1:0-12695 GCA_025762735.1 Platanus orientalis
TTCTACTTCAGCCCCATCTTCTTCTTCATATTCTTCTTCAATAATGACATCCATATTATCATCTTCAAATCCTTCCCTGCTCATCTTTGTATAAGAAATGATATAAAATCACTAAACAAAAATAAAAACAATATAAGATGCCTAGATTTTTTACAAAAGGATTGTCTTTAAACAATATTAGTAAATACATTAAAGATCAAACTCCCTAATCATCCAATCAACATGAAAGTCCATTATGAGCTGAACTAGTTTTACAAAAGAGCCCAAGCTTCAAGGTCAAATCATTTAGCTTAAACCATCTGAGGAGTTGGTTACTTAGTTATCATTTGGCACCAACTTGGGTCATGTTATCCAGTTCCAAAAGAAAAAATCCCCCCTTTTTTTTAATATCCACCATTCTCAGGTCAGAGATTTTCTAATCCAGAAATCACCTTGATTGAGTAATTGCAAATTTGCAACCGTTCAGACAAATACAATAAAGCTTAAAAAAATTATGGATCAGATGGCTAAGCTATTTTGGGCTTAACACACACACAAGTGTGTCTGCATGTGTATTGGTGTACAATTTTGGGTTTAGCTAGGCCTTCGGCTAAAGAACAAGCTCTTAAAAAAGCGTAAACGTTACTTAAGGCCCGAAATTTGAGCCAGAGCAGCAGAGCTTCACCCAACTCACTAAAATCCTGGACCATTTAGGCCTTAATATGGGGTGGCCGAACATGACCCAAGTTGGGTTCCAAACTCGGATGCCAAGCATCACACAAGCAAGAGATCAAGAAAAGGGAAAACATGATGGGTTTTAGGGTTCTTACCCTTGTTGCAACAAAAAATAGTTGTAGACCAAGAATGAAGATGACAATGGGGTTTGGCGATGAGATTTGGATGAATGCACATTCCAGGTTGAGACAGATGAGAGACGGAGAGAGGAAACAGTTTCCTCTTTGCAAACCGTCAGAGAGAGCTGTGAGCAGCGGCAAGTTGTTGTTCGAAGAGAGGCAATAGGTTGCTGTTTGGGGAGAGGTGGTAGCCGGCAGGTTTGAGTTAAGAAGTTAAGAGAATGGGAGATGAATTGAAAGAGAAACGCAATTAGGGCTTCTTTTGTATATTTACTAATCTATCCTTCTCATTTTTTTATGACTTAAAATTTAATTTTATAGTGGATAAAAAAGTAAGTTAGTGTATGGGTTAAATGAGTTGGGTCATAACATGTCGAGTCAATACAACTCGAATAATTTATTGGGTCCAATCGGGTTGATTGTGGGTTAAGCGGATTAACCTGAAATGAATCGTTTATTAATCGTGTCTAAACGGGTTGACCCATTTTGACCCAACTTGATTACATCAAACCCTAACCCGCTAATTCTGTGTGGGTTCGTGTGTTGGGTCAAACATTGCCACCCTTACCAAAAAGTCTCTGAATTTTTTCCTGCTGACGATTGCTCCCAGTGGAGCATTCCAACCTTAATGGAGCACTCCAAATTGGGTGGAATATTTCAAATTTCAAATATGCATTCCAGATTAATTGTCCGTTTTGGATGATTCTCATCGAATGGTTGTGGTGAGCCACGACCTATAAAAAAAACACATTTTTGTTCTTCGAAACTTAAGGGTTTAAGGGTTTTGCAAAGGGAAAGAGAAAGGTTCTCTTGTGCATTCTTGAACTCTACAATCTCTACACTCTCTACACACATTCACTCAAGCTTCAAAGCATTTAGAGAGAAGAAGACAAGAGGTTCTCTCCTGTGAACTATAAGGAAGGTTCCTTTGCAAGAGAAGAGATGAGGAAGGTCAATGAAAGTTAGCCCTTCACTTTAGGCATTCAAATTCCCAACCTCGAGGTTGAGGTAAAACTTTAGCTTCATATTTTGGAGTTTTCATCCATTTTAGATAGTTTTGTGGTTGACTTTACATATTTGTTACTTAGACCACCACTCTCCTTGTGAATTCTTGGAGAAATCACCTCCGTGTGATATTGCTTTTGTTGTACTTCACTTATATTTTTCTTCATAGAGGCTTACTGAGTTGTGTGATAACTTATGTTTATTGGCCTTCTTTAGAGGCATTCACACAATCCCTTTGCTTAAATAGAGACCAAACTATATTAGAATATTTGGATATTGACAACCACTCTCTACATTGGGACTTTACTTCCCTTACTTGACCATATTGGCATATTTGGCTATTGAGAGCCACATTATATTTTAGTATATCGATTCCCTTACTTGGACCGAAACTACCATATTCATTTTTTGAGAATCACTTTGGTATTCTATACCTTGCCCTTGTGTCAACGGTCAGAGATGGCGTGTGACAAATTGTAAGTCCTTGGCTCAGAGACAACCTAGGTTGTGCTTGTAACACCCCGAAACCCAAACTCAGATATCATCTGTATGCGCCTTGGATTCGGAGCATTATTTTGACACTCGATCCGTATTCCATATCTTATAAAGTCAAACATTTATATCATAGTCTCATAATCCATTACATTCCATAACATGCGGAAGTGTAAAAACATATACTTACATCTTATCTTAGACAAGTCTTTCACCATTAAACCATAATTCTTGTTTCATTACCTTTTCATTTAGCTGAAGCATACCTCATCTCACCACATATAACCATAATCATTCAAATCACAGTAATGTACAATAAAAACATGTAAACCATAAACCATTAGTGGTTCCATTCATTCACATAACAATGTAGAGAGAAAATAACCATCCATTTCACATCCATAAACTATGAGCATAAGATATAATACCCATAGTCCCTACATTCATCAATATAAAACATTTCATGCAAGTATAATTTTTAATACATTCACATCCAACTATAAAAGTATGATTATTACATTCCCCAAATCATGTCTCAAATAAAATAAAATAAAATGATAATCTTTCTTCAACTGGATCCACCACAACTAAGCCATCGACCCAATCAATCAACCATGTCATCCAAATATGTGCTAATTGGGGGTGAGCTTGATAGGCTCAACAAGTACAAATGCAAACCATATTCAAAAGAGAAAATATAGTTTGCACACGGGTTTCTCTTATGTAAAATAAACATGAATAATAATATGAAGCTTAAACCATATGAAGCAATAGCATATAAGTCCATAAGTACAATTAAATATGCCATATAATCATAATCAATGCCATGGACAATCAAAAAGTACGTTCACAATGTAATGATAAGTATAACATCTCTCACTTTTGAAATTAGTCAATATATCTCTATTCATATTCATTTTCATTCTTATTATCAATAGTTCACTTACTTATCATTAAGATTCAAATACATTCATATCACATAGTTCGTTTGCTTATATATAGACTTGATCAATATCTTATTCATAAATTAGTATCACTTGTTAATATATTTCAAAGATTCAATCATTATTCTCCGTTGTAGTGACCTAATGAGAGGTCCCAAAATAGTGTTCAATAAGATTCACTAGGTGCAAATGAAGGGGGAAGGCACAAGCCAAGTCAATATCATAAACTTCCATTGTTAATTATAGGACCCAAGACAATAATCAAAGGGGTTTAATAAGTCAACATGTTAAAAAATAGTATTCAAAGGGATTGGTAGGATTCAATACCATAAATGGATTAATATCCAGTATTTAGAGCCAATGGGAGGTCCCAATACGAAATTCAAAGGTTCAATGGTTCAAAGTTCAATAGAGTTTTACCTTGTTTTGACCCAGGATTAAGTCCCTTCCTTGTTTAGACCTAAGGTTAAGTCATCTAAATATAATTCTACCATATTTTGACCCAAGGTTAGGTCCCTTCTTTGTTTAGACCCAAGGTTAAGTCCCCTCCTTGTTTAGAGTTAAGATTAAGTCATGGAATTCTGTCGATGGTTTAATAAATCAATAAGGCCCATAGAGGGTTCAATAGTTTAAAGAATCAATGACATTTTAAAGTTCAATAATCAATAGAAACATATCAAAGGATATCAATAACCAATACATATGAAAGAAAATTGCATGGTTCTATATATTCTGAACATGATACATTCACATTTCATATTCAATTGGTCATAATTCATTCACATAGATCACATATGATCATTACTTCATATAGATTTATATAATTTATAGTTCATATGATCTTTCATATCATGAGATCTTTTCTTTGTTTAAAGGATTCAAAATTTTCAATTATTGGTACGCATTTCATAGTTCATTTGTAAAATTCGGAGGTTCAATCATACTTTGTTTCGGTCAAGACATTTTCTCATGTTCAATGCCATATTAATTTAATGAAATTCATATTTCTTATTAAAAATCAATAAGATTCACTAAATTCAATCACATCTTATTTCAGAACAATCAATTTCATAGAGATTTGTATCAATTCGATCTTAGATCCATGTCAATTACATGTCTAACATATGGATTTCAAAGGAAAACTTCATTGATCTATCAATAAAGAGAAACATGAGATAAAAATATACTTAGGTTTAAGATTCATAGCGATTCACATTAGATTTCAGTAGAAAACATTGATTCAACAAAGAAATTTGGCATAAGTGATGAAAATATCATCCAATTCACATAAGATTCACTTACAACCATAGCAATGATCAAGATAGAGTAAAGTTCTCATAGTTTCTAGATCAAAATCATTTCAACAATGAGATTCATCATCAAATCATAAGGATCTACAAAAAACAAAGGAGGAATTGATATTAGTTTGCAAGAGTACTTACAATCATTTCAAATCCTTTCTTATTTCCCAAGCCTTCCACCTTAATCTCTCAAATACACTCCCTCTATAGAAATTAGTGTAGATCTAACATCAATGAATGAAACTAAGATAATCAAAGAGTAAAATCACTTAATCTAGCAAAAGTTTCTAAGATTGGGTTGAACTTATCAAATTGGAGAAAAATTTCTCTTCCTTCTTAAATCTCTTTTTCTCTATTCATTTCTATGTTCTAAGAGGTATAATATACCCGAATGAGGTCATTTAGTAGTTATAAGTTATCACAAACGAGATCCCATTCATGTGGAGGTCAAATAGGAGCTAGTCATGTCATAAAAGTGGTAAAAATAGTAATTTTCAAATATTTCAGCATTTTTGGGTGTGTTGTGATCAATTACGGACCTCCTAGATACCACCCAAGGACGTCACTACTTCATTTATGATCGATCAAGCCAAAATCAGGTTTTCTTTTATCGATCATGAGATCTGTTATCAATCACAGTGAGATTGATAACACGATTTATGATCGATTATGCTTTTCCTAGAAAATCCTGCACAGACACTCCAATAAAATGGTCATAACTTTCTTTACAAAATTCTGATTACAAACCGTTTTAGGTGTTGGGGAGTAAACTTAAAGAAATTTTCAAAGAGGTATAGATCATCCTCTAATTCATTCAAGAATGGTGTCAGTGGGCCTATAAATTTACCCTAAATACGCATTCAAGACAACTTTAAAACTTGACAAGTTCATGATCCAACTTAGGTTCTACACTTTTAAGTCAACTCAAAAGGTTCCTAAACTACTCTAAGGTATGTCTAAACAAGTATAAATGACAATTTTGCCATTACACATGTAAAATTACATTTTTAGTCTTTTAAGATATTGCAGGTATTACATCCTCCCCCCTTATAAAATTTTAGTCCCTAAATTTGTGCATACTTTGGTTTTGGAATAGGTGTGGGTACTTGGCTTTCATATCATCCTTGCCTTCCCAAGTGACTTCTTTAATTTCATGTTTGTGCCATAAAACTTTCACATAGGGAATGGTCTTGTTATGAAGTACCTTTTCTTTTTTGTCGAGGATCTCAATTGGCTACTTCTTGTATGATAAGTCTTTCCATACTTGAAGTGGTTCATAACTCAATACATGGGATGGATTTCTCATGTACTTTCACAACATGGAAACGTGAAATATGTTATGCACATGTGATAATTTCAGAGGTAGAGCTAATACATAAGCCAATGCCCCAACCCTCCTTAAGATCTCAAAAGGTCCTATGAACCTTGGTTCCAATTTGCTTTTCTTTCCAAACCTCATCATGCCTTTTGTCGGAGATACCTTCAAAAACACCAACTCTCCAACTTTGAACTCTAATACCCTTCTTTTTTTTTGTCACTATAGCTCTTTTGCCTACTTTGAGCTATCAACAATCTACTCCGTATCAATTTGATCTTTTTAGTAGTCTCTTATACTAACTCAGGCCCCAAAATTTTCCATTCACCTTCCTCTTCCTAACAAATATGAGATCTATATCTCCTTCCATACAATGTTTCAAATGGAGCCATTTGTATGCTGTCCTGCAAACTGTTGTTGTATGCAAATTCAATCAATGGTAGGTGGGTGTCCCAACTACCTTTTAAGTTTTTCATACAAGTCTTCAACATGTCTTCTAAGGTTTGTGTAGTTCTTTCCGATTGTTCATCGGTTTGCGGGTGAAAAGTGGTGATGTTAGTTTGGTACCCATTGCATCTTGTATCTACCCCAGAAACGAGAGGTGAACCATGGGTCTCGGTTAGAACAATACTAGCGGAAACTCTGTGCAATCACATAATCTCATTAATGTATTACTCAGCTAATCTGTCTAGTGTATAAGATATCTAGATAGGTAAGAAGTGTGCAAACTTTGTCAATTGATCGACAATCACTCAAATGGAGTCATAACCTTTATTTATTTTGGGCAATCCCACTACAAAATCCATTGAAATGTGCTCCCATTTCCATTCAAGAATTTAAAGTGGTTGTAGTGGGCCTGCAGGCTTTTGGTGTTCAACCTTGACCTGTTGACACATCAAACTTCTAGAAACAAAATCAGTTATCTCATGCTTCATGTTATTCCACCAATATGTTTCTCACAAGTCTTTGTACATCTTAGTGCTACTAGGGTGAACTGCATAAGCAGTTGCATGAGCTTCTTCAAGAATCATTCTTTTTAATTCATCATTATTTGGAACACATAGATGATTCCCAAATCTCAAGGTGTCATCAACTTACATAGAGAAATCGGTTTTGTCCCCCTTTTTTCACTGCCTCTGTAATGCTCATTAGTACTGGATCATTACTCTGGGCTATTTTCACTAGATCAACAAGGGTAGGCAACACCTTCAAGTGTGTAAAGAATGTTTTTAACTCATTCACCTCAAGTTTGTCCCTCTTTTTACTCGGTTTTGTCCCCTTTTCACTGCCTCTGTAATGCTCATTAGTACTGGATCATTACTCTGGGCTACCTTCACTTGATCAACAAGGGTAGGTAACACCCTCAAGTGTATACAGAATGTTTTTAATTCATTCACCTCAAGTTTGACATTTAAGTCTTTCAATTCCTGGAATAAGCCGGTCCTCCCAACTTTGAAGCAAGCAAGTGAGCTTGTGGACTTCCTACTCAAGGCATCAGCCACCAGATTAGCCTTTCTTGGATGGTAATTGATTGTGCAGTCATAATCCTTGATTAGTTTCATCCATCTTCTTTGTCTCAGTTTCAACTCTTTCTAAGAGAATATGTATTTGAGACTCTTATGATTTGTGAATATCTCACAAGTCTCACCATACAAATAGTGTATCTAGATCTTTAGTGCAAAAATCACTACTGCTAACTCCAAGTTGTGGGTGAGATAGTTCAACTCATGTAGCTTGAGGTGTCTTGAAGTATACGTGATTACCTTCTCATTCTACATAAGTACACAGCCTAGGCCATTCCGTGAAGCATCGCTATACACAACAAAACCACCTATGCTAGATGGACACAAGTCAGTCCTTTAATTCTTGAAAATCTTCTCATAGTCATTGTTCTACTCAAACTTTACAAATTTCTAAATTAGCTTGGTTAACGGTTCTGTAATCTTAGAGAAACCTTCCACAAACCTTTGGTAGTATTCGGCCAAACCCAAGAAAATACGGATCTCAGTCACATTGGTTGCTCTTGGCCAGTCTACGACTGATTCAATCTTCTTTGGATTAACACAAATCTCATCCTTGGAAATAATGTGGCCCAAGAATGCCACTTGGTTTAACCAGAATTCACACTTGCTGAATTTAGCGAATAACTTATGATCATTCAGTGTTTGCATCACAACCCTTAAGTATGACTCATGTTCCTCTGTACTCTTAGAGTACACAAGAATGTCATCAATGAAGATGATCACAAATTGGTCAAAGTATAGTTTAAACACTCTGTTCATCAAATCTATAAAGGCGGTTGGAGCATTAGTCAATCTAAAAGACATTACTAAGAACTCATAATGCCCATAACGAGTATAAAATGCAGTCTTGGGGATGTCCTCTTGCCTAACCTTTAATTGCTGATAACCGGACCTCAAATTAATCTTTGAAAATACGATTGCACTTTACAGCTGGTCGAACAAGTCATCAATTAGAGGTAATGGTTACTTGTTCTTTACAGTGACTCGGTTTAACTATCGGTAGTCAATGCACAACCTCATTAATCCATCCTTATTAACAAAAAGGACTGAAGCACCCTATGGGGATGCACTAGGACGGATAAATCCCTTGTCAAGAAACTCTTGAAGTTGCATTTTTAATTCCCTCAACTCCGTCGGTGTCATACGATAAGGAACAATAGAAATTGGTGCAGTTTTTGAGACCAAGTCAATGACAAACTCCACTTCTTTGTCGGGTGGCAAACCTGAAAGATCTTCTGGAAAAACATCAACAAATTCCCAAATGATAGGAATATCTTCCACTTTAGTCTCTGTGGTTTGATCACTAACCACATAGGCCAAATAACCTTGTCAACCTCTTTGGAGAAGCTTTCCAGCTTGAATGGCTAGAATCAAACATGGGAAAGAATCCTTCTTGACTCCTTGGGATGAGAATTCCACTAACCCTGGTATGTGGAATACAACTTCCTTGGAATAGCAATGAATTGTAGTGTGATATGCATTTAACCAATTTATACCTAAGATTACATCGAAATTCTCTATGTCAAGTAAGATCAAGTCTACTGGTAGCTCTAGGTTCCCAACCATGATAACACATGACTTAATGACTAAATGCTAACAAGGACTTCCTAAGAGGAGTAGACACATGTAATATAAAATCTAGCATCATGGATAATGAACTAGCATGTTTGGCATAAGCATATGATATGAATGAATGTGTAGATCTAGGGTCTATAAGAACACATGTAGTGTGAGGAAACAATGGAATAGTACCTGAGACAACGGCCTTAGATGCTTTCGCATCTCTCTTAGTAACAACATATACATAGATTTTGACATTTAGATGTTGCTGGTCATTAGTTGGCTTAGTTGTTGGGGTATTATTCATAATAAGACAATCATGGGATAAATGGCCAGTCTATCTGTAGCTAAAGCAAGCACTAGTGTCCCAATAACATGTACCACCATGTCGCACCTCTTGCATTGCTCAACAACTCCTTGTTTAGTTAGCCTTCTTTTGGTAGGTGTTGGAGCAATAAGCTCCTTGTGAGCATGAGATTGAAATGGTCTCTTCCCTCTATCACAGATCTTCTAGAGCTCATCATTCTCCCTCTCCGCTATGCAGTTAGTCTCAACCACATCCATAAAGGTTAGCAACCTCAACACCAACATATGAGAATGGATATTAATTAGGTCTAAGGCCTCATTGAAATTTTTGAGCCTTCAGAGCATCATCTACAGCAATATGTGGAGCAAAACATGTTAGCTCCATGAACTTTGCCTTGTATTACAACATAGTCATGTTGCCTTGTTCCAACTCAAGGAACTCTAATTCCTTCTCTTCTCGAACACTAGGTGGAAGGTAGTAATCTCTAAATGTTTTAAGGAACATCTCTCATGTTGGAGGTTCATCATATTCTATGAGCGTATCTTTCACGGTACGCCACCAGTGTTTGGCTTCACCTTTCATCATGAAAGTAGCCAAAGAGACCCGTTAATCATCAATGCAGCGTATCACCTTAAAAATCTCATCAAGCTGCATAATCTAAGACTTCTCTTCCATCGGATTGGTAGTCCCTCTAAAATTCAGTGGTCACATTCTTTAAAATCGCTCAATCATATGATTCTCATTCCCATTATACCTTTCACATGGTTTTCTTTCACTGGTGATATGTTTCCTCATTACATTGGTTAGACCATGAATGACTCCCAACATTCCCTCAAAGGGATCTCTTTCAGGTGCCAAAGTAGAAGATGCTACTCTAGTACACCTCCTTGGTGGCATCTTGCACCTATAATCACGTAAACAATGTATTTAGAATCCCTTAGTATCCATCAAAAGATCACCACATTGAATAACCAATGTCTTCAAGTACTTAATACAATCACATAATCAATAAGTGATTTATCAAATAGTGCTCAGAGTCATTTTGCTGGTTTTCATTTTGAATCATAAATCCTTTAATTCTATAATCCCATATATCATCACTTATAGTTCTCATATCATAATTCTCTTCCAATAGTCTACAGAATCCAAACTTAGTTGCTCTGATACCAAGCTATAATGCCCCCGACCCCGGACTCAGATATCGTTCATATGTGCCATGGATTCAGATTGTTACTTTGACACTCGATCCGTATTCCATATCTTATAAATTGAAAAATTTATATCATAGTCTCATAATCCATTACATTCCATAACATGCGGAAGTGTAAAAACATATACTTACATTTTATCTTAAACATAACTCTTTTACCATTAAACCAAAACTCTTGTTTCATTACCTTTTTGTTTAGGGAAAGCATACCTCATCTCACCACATATAACCATAATCAGTCAAATCATAATAATGTATAACAAAAACATGTAAACCACAAACCATTAGTGGTTATATTCATTCACACAATAATGCATAGGAAAAATAACCATCCATTTCACATCCATAAACCATGAGCATAAGATATAATACCCATAATCCTTACCTTCATCAATATAAAATGTTCAATGCAAGTATAATTTCTAATACATTCACATCTAACTATCAAAGTATGGTTATTACATCCTCCAAATCATGTCTCAAATATAATGAAATAAAATGACAATCTTTCTTTAATCGGATCCACCGCAATTAAGCTATCGACCCGATCAATCAACCATGTCATCCAAACTTGTGCCAATTGGGATGAGCTTGAGAGGCTCAACAAATACAAATGCAAACCATATCCAAAAGGGTATATATAGCTTGCACACAGGTTTCTCTTATGTAAAGTAAACATGAATAACGATATAAAGCTCAAATCATAGGAAGCAATAGCATGTCCATGGGTACAATTAAATAAGCCATATAACCATAATCAATGCCATGGACATTAAAAAAGTACGTTCACAATGTAATGATAAGTGTAACATCTTTCACTTTTGAAATTAGTCAATATATCACTATTCATATTCATTTTTATTCTTATTATCAATAGTTTACTCACTTATCATTAAGATTCAAATACATTCACATCACATAGTTTGTTTGCTTTTATAGACTTGATCAATATCTTATTCATGAATTCATATCACTTGTTAATAGATTTCAAATATTTAATCATTATTTTTCATTGTAGCGACCCAATGAGAGGTCCCAAAACAGTGTTTAATAAGATTCACTAGGTGCAAATGAAGGGGGAAGGCACAAGCTAAGTCAATATCATAAACTTCCATTGTTACGACCCAAGACAATAATCAAAGTGATTTACTGAGTCAACATGTTAAAAAATAGTATTCAAAGGGATTTGAAGGATTCAATACCATAAATGGATCAATGTCTATTGTTTATATCCAATGGGAGGTCCTAATACAATATTCAAAGGTTTAATGATTCAAAGTTCAATAGAGTTCTATCCTGTTTTGACTTAGGGTTTGGTCCCTTCTTTTTTTAGACCCAAGGTTTAAGTCCCTTCATTGTTTAGACCCAAGGTTAAATCCCTCTAAATAGAATTTTGCATTATTTTAACTCAGGGTTAGGTCCCTTCCTTGTTTAGATCCAAGGTTAGGTCATATAATTCTGTCAATAGTTTAATAATTCAATAAGGCCTAAAAAGGGTTCAATAGTTTAAAGATTCAATGACATTTTAAAGTTCAATAATCAATAGAGACATATTAAAGGATATCAATAGCCAATACGAGTTCTCATGACATATGAAAGAAGATTTCATGGTTCTATATGTTTTGAACATGATACATTAATTGGTCATAATTCATTCGCATAGATCACATATGATCATTACTTTATATAGATTTCTATAATTTATAGTTCTTATGATCTTTCATATTATGAAATCTTTTCTTTGTTCAAAGGATTCAAAATTTTCAATCATTGGCATGTATTTCATAGTTCATTTGTAAAATCCAAAGGTTAAATCATACTTGATTTCGGTCAATACATTTTTTCATGTTCAATTTCATATTAGTTCAATGAAATTCACATTTCTTATGGTAAATCAAATAAGATTCACTTAATTTAATCATATCTTGTTTCATAACAATCAATTTCATAGAGTTTCTTATCAATTTAATCTTAGATCCATGTCAATTTCATGTCTAACATATGGATTTCAAAGGAAAACTTCATGGATCTATTAATAAAGAGAAACATGAGATCAAAACATACTTAGGTTCAAGATTCACAGTGATTCATATGAGATTTCAGTAAAAAACATTGATTCAACAAAGAAATTTGGCATAAGTGATGAAAATATCAACCAATTCATGTAAGATTCAGTTATAATCATAGCAATCATCAAGATAGAGC
>JAOXJP010170141.1:0-12695 GCA_025762735.1 Platanus orientalis
CACGAATGAATTCATTCCTAATTTTATCCTTTCTAGTCTTGCCACTCATCCATCTCAACATCCTCATTTCAGCCACAATCATTTTATCCCCTATTTGTTGTATTTTTAAACAAAATTTCAAATCTATATGGGTGGTTATAATGATTTGTTGGCATCTTCACATTTAATAGGATTTGTTTCGACATGGGAATATATGGAACTTGTTAGAGCTTACTTAAATTTATGAAATAAAATTAGTAATTCATTTTTTAAAATAATATGGAATTATATTGCATGATTTCCTTTACATATATGAATATTTAAGGTCCTAAAAGGGTACACTAGGTTGTGCATGTATAGAAATAGAGATTTTAGGGATTTGGTGATAGAATAGGAAATTTCATGATAGTTACAACTCCAAAGGCAACGATGCATTTTCGAGAGAGGCTAAGGGGTTAGCCCACAATGAGAGGCATTTGGGCTAGTTTATAGGGAGAGACCAAGGGGGCCAGCCTATAGGGAGAGGCCAAGGGGTAGCCTGAGGAACAAGCCGGGGTGTGAGAGTGGGTATCCATGTCCAAAACTGGGTAATTTCATAACTAGAGGGTTGGGTCCTCACACATATAAAATTTGTTATGTGGTTTGATAATTGTTGAAGTATTTGTCATTCATCATCCTCTGGCATTGCATAGCATGTATTTATTTATGAATTTATTTACTTAGGTGGTACAATTGCACAATTTACCCTTATATTCTCTTGAAAGGCTTATAATGGTTGACATGATTCTAAGATGTTTACACATAATTAATAGAAAGATACTTTCAAATTTACTTCTTATTGTCTAATAGTAGTTGAGACATTTGTAATGTATAATAAATGTATAGCATCGCATGGCATAGAAGTATGTATACATTTTGTAATTGTATGTATATAAAGGGGAACTCCCTTAAAGAGGTTAGAAAGAAAAAGGACGTGTTTCCCTACAAGTGCATAAAAGATAAAGGAGCACTTCCATATAAAGAGCTTAACAAGAAAAGATAAAAACGTGCACTTCCCTTAAAGAGCTTAAAAAAATGAGAAGTGATGTGGGTTAGAGCCTGGTGAGAAGCCATCTTGTGTTCAATGCCTGAGGTAAGGTTTGGTGATTCAACCACTTGGTGTAAGCGGCCAAGGGTTAGGACCCTGGTAAGAAGCTGCCTTGTGCTTGATGCCCAAGTTTAGGTCTGGTGAATCAACTACTTAGTGCAAGCAGCCAATGGTTAGGACTGCCTTCCGTTTACCCTGTATCAACACCTATAGTTATGAGACCAACACAAGTAATGACCAATTACTCTGCATAATGCATCCATTACATTTAAATTTCAGATATTAAAATTACAAAGTCTTACTAGATATTTTTTCATTAGATTAGTTAAGTTTTATTTCTTTATTTTGTCTTTGTAGAACATTGGATATACTTGTTGGGCTTTCCCAAAGCTCACCCCACTATTTCCTCCCCACAAATCATGATTCCCTCTCTCACCCTGTGTAGTGAGATCCTACGACTTGAGAACTCGCATTTACAGCAGGACTATAAGTAGTTGGTGGTATTTTGTCGTCTAGTCACAGGTAGACTAGAGTTAGTTAAACTTTGTATAGTTGTTTTGGCCCTGTCTATCCTGCATGTGGGATAAAGGATTTTTTTTACTGGACTACATGTTTACATATATAAATGAACTCATTGTGGTATATTATGTGTGCGTCGATGCCATTTTATTGTTTTTTATTTGGTTGTATGGGCTTGGGAATTCTTCACAATGGGTCCAGTTGCTTAGTTATGCTACCAAATGTTTATAATGCTTCGGCAGGTTACATGTTTTGAAGACTAACACCTCAATTTGGTACCCTAGAGAGGTATGGGTTTTAGGGTGTTACAAAATGGTATCAGAGTTCTTGGCTAAGTGTTCCTTGGGAACAAGATTCAAGTTTAGATAGCGCATTTTGATGCAATTGTCATGAGCACTAGGCTTATTAGTTCATAGGAAATTATTGTGTTCTATCTTCATCTGATGTCTACTTTAAATTGTAGGACAACTTATCAAGATGAGGAGAGCTAAAGTATCGAGGTCCAGATCACTAAGAGTGAGGACACCCACATCTAATTCTAGCAACAACTAAAAGAGATGAGTAGAGCCATGACTAATATGGCTGATGATGATGAGGGATTTGGCCTGAGTCGACTAACTGAGCGAACTACCCAGGTATAACCATTTGGTATGGCGACTCCCTTATTGCTTAAATTGACAACCACGTAGCCCGAACGCCTGATTGATGACAAGGTTGTCTGAGCATTGGGTTGATAGTGACTCAACCAATCATCTCGTGGAAAGCATGGTGAGCCTAACAAATACACGATGCCCAAAAACCATACGACAGACCAAGGATTAGTAATAACAATCGATAAAAATAGATGACCGATGCATGGTTTCGAAGGATCCGAATACTATGCGTGCAAAACAATTGGACTTAGAGAGTAGTGCGACAACTTCAACAATACTCACTTGCCACGTGTATTGCTTCAACTTCCCAATAAACTTGGAATATTCTAGTCCGCATCATGTGGCCAGGCAGATCTCGAGGTAACTAACTCATAACCGTAAAGAGTCTACCTATAAAGGGAAAGAGGAAGCAACAAAATAGGTAAGCAAAAAACCCCTAAAAGTTCAAGTTTCCCTTTAAGGAAAGGAAAAAACTAACTTGAGTGTCAGAAGGGTGTAGGCCGATACCACAATGACGCCCTTTACTGTCTTGGTGCAGGTGGGATCCAACCATAGATTCCAAATCGAGGGAAACTAGAGGACCATCTTGGTGAGTTAGGACTCGGCTTCATTAACTGGCGCCGTCTGTGGGAAGTCCAAAGGGATTTTTGGCAAGATAAAGGTCGTATGGTTGAAACACGATCAAGAATGATGGAGGCTCACCAGAATGGTTCGTCTACAAATAATCAAGATAGGAGGGAAGTTAAAGTTGCTAGAATTACAGTCTTAAAGTAGTAAATACAAAGCCTCAACCAACGTATAGAGTGAATCATGAAATAGAACCAAGAATTGAGTTGCAAGCTCATGATACAGAAGGAGCACCAACATTTTGGCAATGACGAGACATAGGAGTCTGCTCACCCTGAGCCAAAAAGTGAGCAGGGGGACGAACAAGAAAGGCAGGGAGACAGTCACAGCCCTGGAGCCTCAGCATCTCAACAGACCAATAGTGTGGGAGGAGGGGCTACCACCAAGCATGAGAAGCGGATACAAAAGATGCATGACCAATTGGATGTCATGATGGAAGCCATCAGGGGCAGAGCCTCTTCCATAGTCAAAGCACTGATACAAAAAATCGATCACCCCTTCTCCTCGGCGGTCATATCCTTTCCTCTCCCTAAAAAGTTTGGGATCCCTCAAATGGAGTCCTTCGATGGAAGTTGAGACCCGTTCAACCACCTCGAGGCCTATAAAACCCTGATGCTTTTGCATGATTACATGGACAGGGTCATGTGCAAAGCCTTCTTGGTCACCCTAAAGGGTTCTGCATGAAAGTGGTTTAGTAACCTTTTACCAAGTAGCACAAACTCATTTTCTGAGTTAAGCTAATCATTTTTTAGCCACTTCATAGGATGAAGATGCTACTAGAGGCCGGCCACCTACTTGCTCAATGTCAAACAATTAAAGGTAGAGTCGTTGAGAGATTATGTCTCTTATTTCAGCTAAGAAGTGATGCAGGTGGATGACGTTGACGAGAAGGTGATGCTTCAAAGTCCCTTTTTAATCCTAGAGGGGGGTGAATGGAATTTATAAAAATTCTTTTAATTAAACCCCACTTAAAATTTTGATTTTAGGTGTTATGATAGTTCTTGGAATTTAATGCACTTAAAGATATAATTCAACTATTATAATTACAAGTGTAATACGATGGCAAATCTTAATTTTAATCTTTCAATTAATTTAAGTTCCTAGTTAATTGAAAATATGTAAGATCATATAGAAGATGCAATACATGCCATGTTAAGATAGAAAGAAGAGACAATTCACACCACAAGTAAACACAGTACACAATATTTATAGTGGTTCGGCACTCGGGCCTACATCCACTTTCAAAGCTCACTTTCGAGATACTAAATTTTATTTAGATTGAATTACATTACAATCATGGTTAAAATTCTAAAACCTACTACTTGCAAATGTAAGATGTACTCTTGGTGTCTCCGATGGGAATGATCTATACTCAGTGTCGCCAGCGGGTCCTATACCCGATGTCTCTGATGGGTGCTAAAGTCTACACTATTGGTGTCTCCAGTGGTAGTGCTATGGTCTACACCCAGTGTCTTCGGCGGGTGCTAAGGTCTTAACAAATAAATGAGTTCAATACAAATTACTTCACAAGGCTTGTGTATTGCTTATTGTACAGGAAAGTGGTGACTCCTTTATTGAGCTAATATGCCATAACTTCCACCAAGATCCTAAGAGATGCTTTCTTGCTTCTTGGAGCTTCACCCAAGGGTTTACTTGAGAGTAAACCCTTCACTTGCTTCCCTCTTCTTGTTCTTCAAATGTGGAGTGCTAGGGAAACACTTAAATGGCTCCTTGATCTTTAATAGATGCTCATAAATTGAGCCAACTTGGTTGTTGGGAAGATTGAATGCGTTGTCCTCTCAAAAATCTTTTTTCTTTATGTATTGGTGTGTTTAAGTGTGTTGGAGAACTTATTGGAGGCCCTCTTATATTTATAGGGGACGAGCTCAGTCTTGCACACTTGATTTGGCATCTTTCCCAACAGTTAAAAAATTGTAGACATCAAACAGGTATTTTTTAAAATTTCTACGATGTCGAATCGATCTGGCTATGTTGGATGGATATGCTCGAATCGATCCGGCTATGTCAAATTGATTTGCTCAGATTGATCTAACATCCCTGAATTGATTCGATGTCTCAGTCTGAGATACCTAAGCCTTGCTGGATTGATTCAGTACCCTTTTCAGAATGATCCGATGGCCCTCTGGATTGATTTGGTAACTAGCAAATCGATCCAATAAGTATGGATTAATCTGACACCCTCAGATCAATTCGATTCCCCTATTTTTCTGCCATTTTGCCTAAAATTGATTCCCAACCTCCATGGATCTTATGCCAAAGGCATGAGAATGGTCCATTGACCTTTATAAGGGTCTTAAGGTCTCTTTAACCTATGTCTAGCATTATGCTTACCCTTATATACATTATTGAGCTTGATGGGGCTTGGATCTTCAATACTTGGTCTTTGGCAACTTAGGGAAGGATCCATCCTTGGTTTCAAATGCTTGGAGTTTGTCTTCCTTCTTGGGAACCAAGAACACTTGATGATTATAGACATGACTAAGATATGCAATATGCTTATGCTCATGCCATGCCTAATCTACCACTCCATGTATTTTACACTCTATGAAATTGACAATTTACTTTAACAATCTCCCCCTTTGGCAATTCCATGAAAAAACATAATGAAATACATAGATGAAGTAAAATAAACATATGCATTGAATTTATAGACTCCATGAAAATGCAAGAGTTATACATTTACACAAATAAGACTAAATGATGTGTCTTGAACTCTTGAACTCCCCTTTGATGTGTACTTGGGCTTTTAGTTCAAGCTTTTTTCTTAGATGCTTGGTCTCTCAACCTAAAATCACATTTGACAAACAATACCTTTCTCAAGACAATATAATGTAGTCAAATGGAAATGAAATAACTAAAATATATTCAAGCAAGCACACTCAAGCAAGCACATGAGAGATGCAATTAGAATGATGTGTACATTAGTTCATTGCATTTAGAAAAAAAATTTATGTTTAAATTTTTGAAATAGCTTCCCCTAAATGCATTACTCTACTCCCCCTATATCAATGCTCATATAGCATTCTCTCCCGATATCCATGTTGCATTAATTTTCTCCCCCTTTTTGTCATGTAATTGACAAATGTGAGCAATGACATGGGAAGGCAAAGACATAATATCTCATAGTCAAAAAGATATTTTCATTAATGATTAAAAAAGTGTAAGTTTTGAGAGGGATACAAAATGTGAGGGATACACAAAATAGATCACTCATCCCCACAATCACTCATCCTCAACCTCGTCCTACGAAGGTCTAGAGCGACACTGGATTGATGTGGGAGTTGGGGAGCCATAGTGCACTCTAATCACTCAACCCGAAGCTCAATATTGTTGAGCTTGTCTGCCATCTTCTCAAGGTGGCTAATGATGTGACCTGACAACTCCTCGAGACTTTCCAAGGTCTCACGCACATATGTGGGCACCGGGGGCTCGCCTTGGTGTACTAGTGGAACAGGTGCATAGGTGGATGATGGAGCTGGAGTCTCAGCAGCTGATGGGGCCTCCGTGAAGATAAGAGGTGGTGGTGCTTATGTGGCTGGCACAGTGAAAGGTCTAGCCTCAGAAGGTGTCTTTCGCTTCTTCGAGCATGTGCCCTCTCGAAGCATTTGCTAGATAGTTGACTGGTCTATATTTGGAACCCTACTTTAAGGTAGGGGCATCTTTAGGAAATGTGACCCCACAAACCTCCATTAGATGTGTGATCATCACGCCATAAAGTAGCAGACGGGAGGTGTTGGAGTTGCGTGTCTCCGAAATGATGATGTGGTATATAAGTGCCGCAATATCGACCTCCTTTTTGGTGAAGAGGGAATAGATGACATGTACCATGGTGTCTGACATGACATTATTGTGCATGGTTAGGAATAGATTATAGGTGAAGATTAAATTGAGTAACCTCACCTCACGTAGGCACTTAGTGGCCTGAAACTTCCCAAACCATGTCATGCCCTCATGACCAAAAACCTCAGAAATGGAAGCCTTGTTGAGATCCCCAGGGGGGAATGGAACCGCCTGGCTAGTGGGTCTGTCTATCCCTAGTAGGGTGGATAGATCACCAGGGCCTAAATCCATCTGAACATCGTAAACCTCAGTGTGAAAGACGAGTGTGTCGAGGTTAGAATCGTGGATGTTCAACCAAAACACCCGCATAGCATCCTCTTGGACAATGCCCTTGATGGTCATCAAGGATTCCCATCTGCCGGGCACGAGCTCCTACCCTATGAGATGGTTTAATAAGGTCTTCTCATTGATGTGCTGCTCTACTACTACTGGCCTCTTTGAGAAGTAATGAGTGTAATTTAAAAGGTTTGTAGCATCAAGGAAAGGCTTGAAGTTCATTGGAGAAGGCCTTTTCTACTTTTGAGCATGAAACTTTGAGGAAGAGGTCATTCCTTTCCCTTTAGGATCATTGAATGAGAGCAAAAGATTTGAGAATGAAAAACTTAAGGAAAACACAATGGAGGAGAATGAGCAAGAGGGCAATGAGGAAGAAATGAAAATTTTGCCTTTTTAAGCCAACTAACAGTTTGTTTCCCCGTTGGAACCATCGTGTCGAATCGATCTAGCTATGCTAGATGGATCCAGGTGGATTGATCCAGTGGGATCCAAATCGATTCGGATGTGCACAAATTTTCCTCAATTGATCTATTTTTTTGTTGCAAATTTTGCCCCTCCTCTTCATCATTCCTTAATGATCAAATCTCACACATCCCAATTGCACGCCTCAAGTGCACGAACCTTATTGAATCAATGTGAATATATCGGCCAATTAACTCTCAGTTTTAACAAACTTAAGAACAATCACTCCTTCCACTAGATCTTGAATGAAGTGATGCTTGATATCTATATGTTCAATGTGAGAGTGTTGAACAAGGTTCTTTGATATTTGAATAGCACTTTTGTTGTCTACAAGAAATATCATCACTGATTGCTCAGGACCATAGTCTTTCATCATTTTCTTCATCCATAGAAGCTAAGTGCATCCACTACCTACTACAATGTATTCGGCCTCAGCAGTTGACAAAGATATCGAGTTTTGCTTCTTATTATGCCAAGATACCAGGCAATTTTTGACATAAAAGCACCCTCCAGTTGTGTTTTTCCTGTCATCTATATTTTCGGCCCAATCTACATCTGAGTAACCGGCTATGACACTATTGGTATTAAATGGATACCACAGTCCATAGTTTAGAGTCCCACAAATATATCTAAAGATTCTTTTTGTGGCTTTTAAGTGTGACTCTTTCAGAGCAGCTTGGTGTCTAGCACAAACACCAACACTAAATGATATGCCTAGTCTACTCGTAGTGAAATAGAGAAGACTACCTGTCATGCTCGTATGCATCTTAGTATCTACATCTTTACCTTTTGCAACTTGGAATAATTTCTCACTAATTCTGATAGGGGTTAGTAATGGTTTAGATTCGATCATTCCAAACTTAGACACTAAATCTTTGGTAAATTTAGATTGATTTACAAATATACCATCCTTGGGTTGCCTAATTTGAAGTCCTAGAAAGAACTTCAATTTCCCTTCCATACTCATTTCAATCTTGCTCTTCATGGTGTGAGCAAACTCATATGCCATATCCTCTCATGTAACACCAAATATTATGTTATCAACATAAATTTAAGTTATAAGTATGAAGTCATCCTTCTTCTTTATGAAGAGTGTTTTGTCAACATTCCCCCTTGAGAATTGATTTTCAAAAAGGAATTTAGTCAACCTCTCATACCAAGTTCTTGGAGCTTGTTTGAGACCATAGAGTGCCTTTTTGAGCCTATACACATGATTAGGCTTATGGAGGTCTACGAACCCTTCCGGTTATTCCACATAAACTTCTTATTGGAGCACACCATTCAAGAAAGCACTCTTGACATCCATTTGAAACACCTTAAATTTCAAATGACATGCGATGAATAGAAGGATTCTAATTGATTCTAACCTTGCTACGGGAGCAAAGGTTTCTTCAAAATCAATTCCTTCCATTTGAGCATAACATTTAGCAACTAATCTTACTTTGTTTCAACAAATATGATTAATATTATTTTCTATTTTCCTTCTTGTTTTAACATCCTCTTTAGGATCTCCAATAATGTCTTTGGATGAGTGTCCTTTGGATATTCTCTTTTCTTTGGGATGGCTTACTTTCTCATCATTTGTTTCCTCGGACTCACTCCCAAAGTCATGAGAGGTAACATTTTCTAGGAACTTAGGTTCCTCTTGAGGGTTTGCTAATTCCTCTTTTTCCTTGTTTGTTTGAGTATTTGGTTGGTCATTTATGATAACATTTATAGACACTTCCATACTAGCAGTTCTTTTGCTATATACCCTATAAGATTTGCTTTCAGTGGAATATCCAAGGAAGATCCCTTCATCACTTTTGGAATCAAACTTACCCAAATTTTTTCTATCTCTTAAGATATAGCACGTGCTTCCAAACACCTTAAAGTACTTCAAATTGGGTTTTTTGTCACTCCATATTTTATATAGCGTTTTTGAAGCACTCGGCCTCAAGTGCACCTTATTGCTTATATAGTAAGCTATGTTTATGGTCTCGGCCCAAAACCTCTTAGGTGGGTCCCTACTAGAGAGCATGATGGTGGCCATGTCTTGTAAAGTCCTATTCTTTCTTTCTACTACCCCATTTTGTTGGGGTGTTTTGAATGTGGAGAATTCGTGTTTAATCCCACATTCATTGAAAAAGTTTGAAAATTTATTATTTTCAAACTCTCCTCCATGATCACTACAGATTCTCTTAATAGTGAGTTTTTTTTCCATTCGCAATCTTATACAAAGATTCTTGAACTCATCAAATGCTTCGAATTTCTCTATTAAGAATGATACCTATGTGCATCTAGAGAAATCATCTACCATGACCATAAAGTACCTTTTTCCACCAAGGCTTTCAATTCTTGTTGGTCCGGCTAGATCCATATGGATTAGCTCCAATGGTTTTGAAGTGCCTATTTCAGTTAATTTCTTATGGGAGGCTTTAACGTGTTTCCCATGTTGACAATCACTAAAAAATAGGCTTTCTTATCTACCAAGCTAAATTATACCAAGAACTAAGTCTTTTCTACTTAGTTTAGACAAGTTTTTTAAGTTCACATGCATAAGTCTTTGATGCCATATACTTGTCTCATCTTTTTGTGTGATGAGGCATGAGTTTGGTCTACCTTTTCCAAAGATATAGGAATTGTCACCGGTATGAATACCTTTGACAACAATTCTTTCTTTGTCTTTTATGTGGCAACCATCCTTTGTGAAGTCAACATCATATCCTAAGTCACAAATTTAACTTATGCTTAAGAGATTATGTTTAAAGTCCTCTATAAACAACACATCTTTTAATGTTGGGACTCCACGTATTTCTATTATACTCCTACCCATTATCTTGGTGGTGTTTCCATCACCAAAAGCTACACTTCCTCCTTTCCAGGAACATAGTGTGAGAAAAGTGATTTATCTCTCATCATATGTCTTGAGCATCCACTATCTAGGCACCATTTTGAGGTATGTGATGAGCATAAGGCACCCCAAGTCAAGGGAATTTTGTCTTTAGTCACAAGATTTTGGCCATTTATAGAAGACTTGATCTATGCAACGATGCTTGAGACAATTGACAACTTTATTATTTTTCAGTCAATTGATCTTTGTAGATGATCAACACGTTAACTCTTTCCTTGTCAAAGTGTTTAATCAAGATTAATGCCACTCACCCAGATACATTCCTCAATTGCACAGTTAGCTTAGTTCTTTGAGTCAAAATTATCTCATTTTACTTCTCATGTTCTTTTAAAGATCATTCCTTCAGGATTCTTTCAATCCTACTTGAAGGGCTTAGATTCAATTTGGATCATATAAGTTCCTCTTCCCTATAACCTCTATCGTGTCATATTTATTGTCAAGATATCATCTTGACATGCTCTCCCTAAGCAATAAGATGAAAGTTCATTTCTCTTCACCCAGATCTTCTTGATTGACTTTTCATTGATCTTGATTTGTCTTAGGTGAGTCATTTTCCTTTTCTTCTAAAAATGATTTTTAGGTTCTACTTTTTTTTTCTCTTTAGATTTGTTGCATTATGATTCTTTTGAGAATGAGCTTAGTTTATCCTCCTAAACTCTTGGGGACTATGGGCATACAAATCCCTTTACCTCTTGACGCACCTAATTCTTATGTGACCCTTTATTCCACAGTAATGACATGTGAATGGAGGTTTTCTAGAAGATGAGACACTGCTTCTAGAGGTTGGGTCATAGCCTTTTAATAGGCCAGGTGCTTCCTTTATTCTTCCAAGATG
Organism: Platanus orientalis; assembly: GCA_025762735.1. Classification (NCBI taxonomy): domain Eukaryota; kingdom Viridiplantae; phylum Streptophyta; class Magnoliopsida; order Proteales; family Platanaceae; genus Platanus; species Platanus orientalis. The sequence continues at coordinate 11,193 of JAOXJP010170141.1, forward strand.
AGTAAAAGTTTTGTTTTTAAAGGAAGAATGTCTTCTACCATACATCATGGTTTGTGCAAAGACATTGGCCTTTCTTTTACCTTTTGCGAATTCATTCTTTGTTCTCTTTTTGAAGGTAGAAGGTTGTGTATTTCTGGAGCTAAATCCCAATCCTTTTCTATCACCACTTTTTTTTTCCCTTTGTCAACATTTTTTCTAAATTTTCATTACCTTGGGCAAGGGAGCTAAGATTCTTCTTGTTATGCTCCTCAAGTTCTTTGACTTGATTGATTAGCTCATTGTTTTTTGCATTGAGCTTGGAGCAAGTGAGGTCAAGACTCTTCTTGTTCTCTTCTAGAGATTTAACTTTTTGTTCAAGTTCTAGAGTCTTGTTGGACAAGATTTCATTGTCCTTAACTAGTTTCCTCTTTTCAATTTTCTATTAATTTTCTCTAGTTTGAGGAATTTTTTGCCTCACTTAGTCTCTTTTCTAGAAGATTTATATTTTCTTTTAAGCTTTGATGCTCTTCTCCTAGATTGGAAGCCAAATACCTTAATTCTTACTCTCTTATTCTTTTCTTTAGTTCTTCATTTTCATTTGAGATATTAGAATTTATTTTTAGTAGCTCAACCTTCTCCACTAGACATTTGGATTGATTTTCATTAAGATTATGGAGTTTTAGTTTTAATTCTTTTTCTAACTCTTTTAAATTTTCATTTTCTTGAGCTAGACTTGTGGTCTTCTTCTTACATGCCTTAGTGGTCTTGGCTAACTCCATACTTTCTATATAGAGTTGGTTGAAGGCTTCTTGGATGCTCTCTTCATCCTCACCTTCTTCTCTATCACTTTTAGATTCACTTTCATCGTGTGAATCCCTAGACGTGATAAAGACCATTAGGACTTTGGACCTAAATGAAGTGTTCTCCTTACTAAGTAACATTTCATCTTTGGATGAACTTGAGACACACCCGTGGGTCTTCTCAATAAGATCTCATACTTCTTTAGTGGTTCCCAATGTGCCTATTCTATAGAGATCTTCTAAACTTAGAGCATGATGTAGAACACTTAGTGCTTTGTGGTAGGCTTCATAAGCCTCTATTTCGGTGCTTACCCACTCACTTGGGTGTGTGGAGGATTTGGTGTAGCCTTCCACCACTGTACCCCAAACTCTATGGCCATGGATTTTAGGAAAATGAACATATGAGCTTTCCAATAGATATGGTTTGTCTCATTGAAATAGGGAGGAGTAGAGATTGAACAACCTTCTTTCCTTGACATTTAGTGTTCTTTCAGGATTCTTCTAGGGTTTCTTTAATGGATCTACCTATAGGAATTTTGATCTTTCTACTCCGGTGGTTAGACCATTTATGAGTAGCCTAACTTTGATACCAATTGAAAGTCCAGTTTTAATCCTAAAGGGGGGGGGAATTCTTTTACTAAACCCCTACTTAAAATTCCAATTTTAGATGTAATTGTAGTTCTTGGAATTTAATGCACATCAAGATATAGTTCAACTATTTTAA
>JAOXJP010170162.1:0-12694 GCA_025762735.1 Platanus orientalis
AAGTGTTAAATGAAATAATTAAGTGCAGTTTAAGCTCTATTAAAACAAAGTTAATTTATTATTTCATCAAGGTATTTGGGCATTTAAATAATTAGGTATTTCATGTCAGTCACTAAATTGGGCATTTAAATAATTTAGCGATTTAAAGTAATAAATTTCCCATAGCTATAGTGTCAAAATTAAAGATACCAACGTCTTTGGCCGGAAACGGGAAAAAAATAAATGTACCAAAAGTCATTTCCAAGCGTTGGAAATGAAACACAAAATGGCTGCAATTGATCAATTCCAGCGATTTTTAGAGTATTTGCAGCGATTTTTGCTCCTTGGGAAATATTGTAAATGCATCAAAGGAACCAAGCGTCAGATTTGATATTGAATATTTGCAGCGTTTTTCCATAGCTTTGCAACGATTTTTTTCCTTGGAAAAAACTTTAAATTCAACAGAGGTAGGAAGCATTGCTTTTGATATGGAGTATTTTTGCAACGGTTAAAATCGCTGCAATTGTTCATTTGCAGCGATCTATCTAGAGAAGTTGCAACGAAATTTAATCGCTGGAAAAGATACTATTTGCAATGTTTTTATGATATCGCTGCAATTGCTCAGAAGTGAAGGGTTTATGTCTTCGAACATGCAGCGAGCTCAACAACGCTGCAAAAAATCAATTGCAGCGTTTTTTAAGAGTATTTGCAACGATTTTAAGCGCTGCAAAAGGCCAGATTTCTTGTAGTGACATTGTTCCATTCCACTTTAGTACTTTGGGATCAGATGATTTTCTAAACTAATTTGGTAGAGAATCCTTCACTAGTGTTAATTGTCCAAACCATTTAGTCCTCTTTCATGTAGTGCAACCCCTCAATGTTTGGAAGAGGCTCCCACATATGCATTAGAAGTGGTGAAATTGATGATTTCGTATGGCATTTTCCATTGTATAGGATAGTGTGCACCAAGCTATGCTTGTCTATTCTATATCATACCTTATGCGATCTCCATATTGATTCAATAGTACTCCATCCAAATGCTATCTATCAAGCCAAAGCCAAGTTTTGTCTCCTTTTCCAATGAGACTTACAACAGGTGTTTCCATTAGTTCCTTGTATTTCATGATCTTTCTCTATACCCAAGAGCAATTTGAAGGAATCTTCTTTGTCCAAATGGTTTCTTGTTTTAGATATCTATCATAAACTCACCTCACCCATAAGCTATCTTTTTTAGATCAAATCCACCATATTTGCTTCATAACACTAACTATGTTCATGTCCTTTATCTGCCTTATATTTAGACCCCATTTCTGCAATGGTTTACACATTTCATTCCAACTAATTGCATGTAGCTTTTCTTGTTAGATCTGGGCCAATCCAAAGAAACTGAGCAAAGATGGATTCAACATGCTTAATTAATTTTCTTAGCAATCCGAATACTCTAGACCAATAGATATAATTTCTTTGAAGCATGGAATTTAAGAGGACCAATCTTCCTGCAAATGATTAGGACTTCGTTTTCCAACCATCGAGCTTTTCCTTTACTTTGTCAATGATGGAAGTACAATCTTCAAAAGATAGCTTGCTAGGAATAAGTAAGCCTCCCAAGTGTCTTAATGGAAACTGATCAGTGCTGAAATCTATAATAGATTTGAAGTTCTCAATCACATCTTCTAGAATGCCAACAAAAATCTGCATTAATTTTGCTTTGTATATTTGCAGCTCAGATATATCACAAAATGTCATGAGAGCATTGTTTAATGTTTATTGAGTTCATGGAGCTTTCTTCAGCCTTAAAAAAAAAATCTTCATTGCCATGCAAAAGAGGTAAGGAAATATCGGATCTCCTTGCCTTAACCCTTTTGTACTTTTGAAGTAGCCCATTGGGCTACTATTAAGAATGATGGAGAATTTTGGATTGGATATGCACTCCATGATCCAAGTTATAAACTAAGTAGGGAATTTCATTATTGATGGAACTTCCTCAATAAGCTCCCAAGATAGTGAATTATATGTCTTTTTCAAGTCGATCTTTAGAGGAGCTGATGGAAGATGTTAACTATATTCATTTTTTGTAAGGCCACTCTAGCCCATTAAGTGTTGCATCTTAGTGCAGGACTTGCACCATAGGTCGGAAAAGTAAATGTTGACGGATTTACTGTGGAAGACTGCCAGATGAGATTTAACATTTAACCTCTTTTAGAGAAATAATGGTGCAATAACAGAAATGGGGCATTATCTTACAGCTATGTTTCTTTTAGGCCCAGTCTAGTTGCCATGAATAGCTGGTTTTCTTGTAATTCTGGGCAAAAGTTTCTCAAGAAAATCATTTCAAGCTGTTTGGTTGTCAAGACCTAGAAATCCTCGATTTTTAAAATTTTCTCACATAACTAAATTTTTTCTTTTTCTTTTTCTTGACAACCATGGGAAAAGAATAGAAAATTACTGTTTTTTCTTTTCTTTTCTTTTGTAATTTTCTTTTTTATTCAATGCAACCATAGAGAGCCATATGTATTTGTAGGATGATGAGAAAAAAATCTTTTGTGTCAACAAATTCGTTACAAAACAAATTCGTTACAAATGACTAAGAATCATCTCATTATGCTGAATTTTGGTTCACTGGATACGATACCAAAAAAAAATTCAGATACAAAAGCGATAATATGAAAATGTGGGATTATTCACAAATCATGGTAACCCAGTTTTGTCTACTGGTCCCGCTTCCTAAAAATTATTGCAAATTTTCGTATCATGCACCCGTTATCACCAACCTTGTCGCCCATTAATGGGTTCATCGTTTCCAGAGTTCACATGCTTTGGCTTTTGGTGAAGCTTTATTGTCTCACTGCTCATTAGAGAAGCCTTTGAGGAATCAATCAAGATGCAAAACGTATCCCTGTTTCTGAAATGCCATTTCCCTCAAGCCCCGTGCCATCAAGATGATGTGTCACATCTTAATTGGAGCTGTATCCTCTGTGTGACCTTACGGTGCATCAGGGTGAGCACATATACAATGGGGGTGAGGCCTTGCAAAAAATGTATGGACTCCACCCCCTATCGTGTCTGTGGCTCACCATGGTGCACTGTAAGGTGGCACATAAATAGGCTTCACCAGGGGATTTGAACTTAAAACATATGAACTCTAAGATGGAGGCATTTGATAGTTTGGTCACTAATTAAATGAAAAAATTATTTACTCATCAAACCCTTTTTTTAAAGGGCCCAAACAACACCACAAATAAATCAATGATATAGTAGTGACAACAATAAATAGGGAGAGAAATGTGGGTGATTATTGGCCATATTCTCATAAGCCAAAGAACTGTGAATGCACTTTCAACTCATAATAGACAAAAGCAGTCAAGATTACCAAAAAACATCACCATCAACTACCTTTTAGTGGGTCTCCCATATAATTAATTGTCTATGCTATGATCGGTCAGTCACTTTTTACAAGTGAATGATGCCTATCTAATTAAATTTCAGTAGAAAAACACACAAACAGTTCCCTTAGTAGCATCTAAGAATAGAGAGGAGTTTTAGTTCCCTTGACCACTGAAAGAAGATTCAACCGTAATACAAAGCAAAGTTTAACATGTTTTGATAAGATTGTCTATATTATGGGTAAAGACGATCAATAACTTTCATTAAGACGAAGAACAAAGAAATTACAAAATGCACAATAACAAATTCTTAAACTCAAACATGAAATTCTAAGGAAAAACCTAAAGAAGAACTCTCTAACACCAAATATGTTCTTGCCTTTAAGAAAAGTATCTCTCTTCCCACACCACAAAACCTATAAAATAACCTTATATATTAAAACAAGAAACCCTAGAACATTAGGGAGCTTAAGAGCTACAAATAAAAAAAAAACTTTCAAAAAATGACGGTTCTTGGCTAATTGGATTGCAAACAGCTTAGAAACCATGTGGAATCAAGACTTTCCATCAAGTCTAAAGCTAAAGCTTTGGTTTTTCTCTTGAGAAAAGACTGTTGACTGCGAACTTTCCCCCTAATGGAGTAAAAAGGTATTAGGGAAAGGAAGAAGGATATGCTACACCCAACTTGTCTGTCCCATGTCACCATACACTAAACGTAAAGTGTATAGGATTAAAAACACTTTTCAAATGAAAAATAAGTACCCATAAGAAAAGGATGGAAGAAAATGGGGTTTCAAGTGTTGAAACCATGAAAAAGTGTTCAAATAAACGTTTGTTGGATGTGGGGATATGGGAGGATAAACAAATTTGGGTGTAGCAGATCCATTCCCTTAGGAAAGCAGTTCCATGTGAACAACAGAAAAAGGTGAGAGTAGATAGGTGTTGATGGATCCCATCAATTATTCCCATTGACCTTGCGTCGACCATTTAAAATTTAAACTTATTATCATGGGACCGAAGAGGTTCTGGCTTGGTTCAGGGTGAAGTCACTAGAATCTGATTTTATTAAACTGTACCCCGATCTTGAATTGGTCCACCCGTTGAGGAAGCAGGATGGGGCAGGCCGGCATGCGGGTCAGGATTGGTTCGGGTTACTCACTACAACCCCGACCCTATTTAACGTAATTGGTTATCCTGCTCTTAAATGAGTCCACACATTGGGAGGGACGAAGATAGATGCTTCCATGGACTGAAGGTGGGCTACGGGGATGGAAGACAGAGAAGGGAAGTAGAAGAAACCTACTTCCAAATCTAGGTTGCTGTCTCATCTTTTTTCTTGCTCACCCCTTCTCTCTTATATCAACCTTCTCATGGCTTTCCAAGACTTTGTTGATTAAAACCCTTAATCGTGGAGCACAAATGAAAGAGGAAAATAAAGTACTCTTCATGGGTTTACCGATTTTCATGAGATCCTTTAAAGTTTTTTTTAATAGGTCAAGGGTATTATGACCCGTCCGAAGCAATTTCCAAAACCCAAATCCACTCTGATCGTGGTTCGGGTTTCTTAGCCCAGAACCACATCCAACCACAAACAGATTTCTATCCGTTTCCGGCCCCAAGTATCCTGGCGGATCAGGGTAGTCTACCGGGTTATGAAATCACCACTTGCCAACTTCTCGAGCTGCTTTTCCGTTTTCACTGGGTCACCCCTCTATTATTATTGATTGGATCTTTTCTTATTTGATTTATCTTTTGACTGTAATCCAGCTCACACTTTGTCGTTATCACTTGGCAACCCCACCAAAATGTCTTTTCTTATCTGCTTTTGCTTTTTTATAACCTCTAACGCCTTTTTGGTAGACACACGGATCCTGAATGTAGGGTGGAAACGGAGAAGTTTAGGGAGGATTCAAATGGATATGCCCTACGTTGTTTGGTTACTTTTCTTTTGAGAAAAAGAAACACATCAGGGCACAACCTCAAGAAAAGAAACGCATCTTTACCAAAAAAATATTTAAATAAAAAAATTGTGTAGGATGTCTGTACGTACATAAAGTGGTTAAGGCAAGGTTAATTTCAAGTTAGCAAGATAAGCAGTCCAAGACCCCGTAGCTATCATGGTTTTCACAACCTCTTAACCTTTAGAAATACACTTATGTTTTCTTTACAAAAGAAAAATGAGAAAAAAAATTTGTTTCCCAAAAAAAAAAAAAAAAGAAGAAAACTAAACTTATGGGAAAAAAAGGTAACAGCAACATCTTAGAGATCAATATCCCACTATCAAGATTAACAATATTTGTTCTTGCTTTTTCTATTTTGTTTGGCCTCCGAAAGTGTTCATATGAAGGATCAACACCATCATTGAATGGATCCACTTGCCAACAAATAATGACATCGGATGCACTATGAAATTTAGTGTAATCATTTGGGATTTGGAATCAAATCGAAACAACTAAAAAAAAAAAAAAAAAGAAGTTACAAATTAGATAATGAAAAGTCATATATTGAAGCTAATTTGATAGGAGAGTAATTTTTTGTGATAACAAAAAGTCAGTGAGCCTTGTGAGTACACCACAGGCTGACACTCGGGATGCATAGGGTTATAATTTCAAAAAAATAGTTCAAATAAAAAAGTAGGTGCCCAAAAAGAGGCACAATATGTTAGTTTTGAAAGTTCGAAGAGGATAGAAGATAAGGAATGAGATTGATCTGCCTCAATCGCTGATCTACCCTTTAGTTACAATAGACAAATCTTGGTCGTGACTAATACTTCAGTCTTGGTTTTCTTCTTCAATCGTGGATGATCCATTCAGTTGCAAATTACTCGTACAATCATGGGGCCAGAGTTAGTTGCAAATACACTTAGTTGTTGCTCTTTCTGAGTCACGAGTCTTAGTCAATCACAATAACAGATCTAGTCGTGAGTACAACTCTAAGTTGCAATTATCTTGCTAAGGGTAATAGTTTGCTTGTTTTCTTCTTTTTAGTCTATAATCAATTCATTAAAGATTGAGAAGGTGTTATATCACATTTCTTGAAGATAGTTGAGGTCTTTCAATGATTGTACAAGGGTTTGCAGCCAAACTATCTCCAGAATACAATCTTGTTCAGGTAAAACACTAGTCTCTCAACATTGTCACATTCTTTACTAGAGATCATGAATGAACCTCGTTTTTATTTAAAGCCCAGGATCTATTGACATAGTTCTATTACGATTTGAATCTATTAAAAATCCAACAATATAACGTCTAAGTGAATGAGGTTTCAATTGAAAGTTTCTTCTCAAGAGACTTGGTGGTTCTTAGGAAGAGAATGACAAGTCTCTAGAGAAAATGCTTAGAGTATAAGCTCTTTCTCTCGATAGAGATGCTTGTCCAAAGAACATATGACTTTAAAGCTAGGGCAAGCTTCTTCCCAAATAAGAACGTCCAGCTCTAAGGTCTCCGGTGATAGTAGTGAAGTGAATGAGCCAAGCTTTGCCCAGTTCAACTTAGGCTCGTCACTAGCCTAAGGCCTGAGCTCGACTCCCCAATCTTAAACAGCAATGTCAGAGGGTGTGTATTAGGTTAAAAGACTCAAAATAAATTTCAATCCAAAAAGTATTCAAACCAAAAACACATCATTAACTACTTGTAAGAGTAAGTGTATTGTGTAATCACTTGTGTTAGTCTGCCTTGGATTTGGTGAGACCCCTAAAGTGAAACTAAGGTGAGAATGACATTAGGGGCTGACACATCAACACCGAAAAAGTGATTTACACATTTTGGGGGATGTTTTTAGTTTTAGCGCTGATGTGTCAGCCCCTAATGTCATTTTCACCTTAGGCTAACCTTAGGTGATCTCATCATATCCTTAGGGATGTCAATCATTTCTGGTGGCCTTTTCTACTATTTTTTATTTATAAAAAATAGGGTAACAAAAAAAAGAGTCAATCAATATTTTTTGGGTAAAATATTGGTCCTGGCCTTTATATCTGACGTACTTTGTTATTACTTTAGCAGCACTTTTATGTCTTTAACCAAATCAAGTTTTTGAATAAGATACTATGTTACTACCACAAAAAGAATAAGATATTATGAAAGAAGGAAATAACGAATCCTTTTCAACAAAGGTCATTTCTATTTTCCATGCATGCAATTTGAGGGAAAATATTCTGTGATCAAAATTGGTGTGATCACATCACAGGCTGACATGCGGTGTGTGTGAGGTTAAAAGCATAAATGTGTTCAATTCATAATGTAAGCTGTCAAAAAAGAGGCATCAAAGTAAAAAACACATCATGTATGAGTCTCACAAACTGGTCACAGAAGGCTTGGTTGGCAAATATGGCATCCCTCCATAGAATTTCCATTCATTCCTTCGGAGAAGCTCATTGGTCATTGGTGATATTAAAGTTAGTGTGGCGATAATATAGTTAAGTTCACACCTTTTGTCCTCACCATCCAATAACTAATGACCCTCACTTCTCCACGTCAGAACTAAAAAAAATTTAAACTTCTTCAAGCATATATAGCTACATACATTCATACTTACTCTCACAAAGAAGCTGAAGCGAAAAAAAACAATGGATTGTCGATTCCAATTGCTCTTGCTTCTTTCTATATTGCTCTTGAACTTGTTGGGCTTCAGCACAGCCGGATGCGAAAGATATTATGGAGGTAATTATACTGCAAACAGCCCATATGAAGCCAACCTCAACATCGTCCTGTCTTCTCTATCCTTTAATAATGCTACACTCGATACCGGATTTTACAAGACCACCGCCGGTAGGAATCCAGATATAGTTTATGGTCTCCTGCTATGTAGAGGTGATGTAACCATGGAAGTCTGTCGTAGTTGTGCCCAATCCGTCAGCGAGGGTGTGATACAACGTTGTCCTAATAAGAAAGAGGCAGTTATTTGGTCTGATAACTGTATTTTACGATACTCAAACAATTCTATCTTCTCGACTATGCAAAGCAATCCCGTTTGTAATCTATATAATTACCGAGCAAACGACCCGGATCGGTCTAGTCGAATATTGGGAGATTTGATGAATGACCTTGTGAAACAGGCTACCAAGTCTATGTTCGCAACCGGTGAAGCAAACTATACAAGTTTTCAAAAGATATATGGACTAGCGCAGTGTACTCCTGATATATCTAATTATGATTGCGCCAAATGCTTTGCACGGGCGATGTCTGCTATACCGAACTGTTGCAACAACTCCGTAGGTGCGAGAATTCTTAGACCAAGTTGTTACTTGAGGTATGAACCCGAGCCTTTCTATTCTTCACCATCTTTGTCACCTCAGCCACCGTCACTGATTCCATCAACGAACTCAACGACACATATAAAAGGTATGTCTATGATCTAAGAAAATTTTGTATATGCATATGAAACATTTGACGTGGTATTTAATACCCCAAATAAAGCAATTTAAACCATTATTTGAGTTGGTGACAAGAATAGCAAAAAGATTAGTATTTCAAAAACTCATGCACTCTGAATCTTGAATGGAACATATTGTTGCACCAAATTTTTACTTGTAAAAATCTTAATAGTAGTAATATATTGTTTAACTGAGGAGATTGTTAGTATCGAAACCTTCTTGATACGAGCTCTTGAGGATGCAATAATAAATGCAGAATTAGAAGCAAACACATGAGAAACTACAATACAAAGATTTACGTGAAAAACCCCAAAACCACGAAAAAACCAAAGAGGCACACATAAACCATTTTACTATAATGAAGATTCTAAGCATTCTTGCTCAGTTTCTCTCATGCTTTATCCCAGCCCAAAACCTTGAGATAAAACCCTTTCTTGAACTTTTTCTCTCTCAACTAGAGGAAGAAAATGTTCTCTCACCTTGAAGCAACCCTTTCAAAAAGAAACCATTTTTTCTCATTTACAAACCTCCATCTACAACCCTACACATCCATAGATACCTTATATAAAATCTAGAAGTCATGCAAGAGAGTAATCCCACTTTTTTACACACCTCTAAATCAGTTTGCATAGAATTTCCACCACCGGATCAGTCCAAACTTCCCAAACAGATCCGCCATAAATATCGGATTGGTCTGAATATCTTCTGGTGTCTTTTTCCTGCAAAGCCGAATATTGCTAGACTGATCCACCTGTTTTGGTCGGATCGGTCCAGTTTGTCACTCCGTTCTGGGCTTCTTCCTTGCATCAGTCTCCACACTCAACAATCTTCCACTTGGAGACTGATGGTTTTCCATGGTGACTTCCTTCTGCAATTGTGTGGTGAGACCTCTTCCATTCTATGACTTCTACAACTCTCATTGTAGAACTTCTTCACCATCATCTACCACTTGAAAACCCATAACACCTCTCTTTACACCATCAGTAAAAAGAGACCTTGCACTAGTGCTGATTATTTTGTGCACAATGTTTCTAGCTACCCATCAAGGATAAATGAATATTACTTATTATCAAACTCCCACTTAGATAATACAATCCATCTTGACACCTTTCTCCCTCATTAGGACTAAATTGTCTCTTGTGATTTTCATGTCTCTACCTATAGTTGAATACTTGCACCCAATGGAATCCATTTGGCCTAGAGATATAAAACGTCTTGATCTTCACCATTCCAACACGTGACATTACATATGGATCCATCATCAAGAGACAAAAAACATGTCTTCTCTTCTTAGAACGTATCAAAATATACTTTTTTAGAGTATATATAAATAGGACAACCTGAATCCACTATCCATTCATGTTGAGAAATAGTATCCATACCTTTGGAGACTTTGAGTGCTCCAAGATATTCTTCATGTTCCTCTTCTTTTTACACCACCACTACCGCAACACCACCTAAGACTATCTCCCTTTTTCTTGTTAGTACATTCGAGACAATCCCTCTTTATTCGGAAAAACTCCTTATAATAAAAACATTGCACCCTAGCTTTTCCTTTGGGATTGAACTTGTTACTCACAGATCCCTTCATTGATGACATTCCTCTTCTTTCCATATTCAAAGCACTCCCACTCATTGAGAATCCACCGAGGATTTCTTTTAAACATCCTTGTTAAGTATAACACTTACTACATCATCAAACTTAAGTGTGCCTAAACCCGAGAAATTACTCAAGGCCATCACCAAACCATCTTAATGCTCTTGTAGAAAGGATAACAACTTCAAGGACCTAACATCATCCTCAAAGTTGATGCCTATGAAAGATAACTAATAGGTAACTGTGTTGAACTCGTTTATATATTCATCCACACCTTTGCCTTTACTCATCTTCATGTTGAACAAATTCTTCATCAGAAACACCTTATTGGATGCCAATGGTATTTTATACATCCGAGATAAAACAGTTATAAGATCTTTCATGGTTTTCTCCTTTGAAATATTAGAAGTAACTAATGATGATAGAGAGAGATGAATCATATCTAGGGCTCTTATATCAAGCACCTCCCAATCTAAATCAAACATTGTCTTTAGCTTATTCACTTTTCCTTAAGCGGTTGATAAAGATTTTTTTTATAAAGTACATCCTCTATCTACATCTTTTAATATACAAAATTCATATCATTGACATTTTCAATAGCAAACCTTGTGGATTCTTCTCCTATTGCTCCCATTTCTCTTACTCAAATTAAGAACTCTTTCAAATCACAAACCTTGGATTCTAACGAACCACCAAACATGATCCTAGAACCGCCTTAATCCTTGTAACAATGAATTTAGCTCTGATAATACTTGTTAAGATCAAAACCCTCTTTATACGTGTTGTGGGCATCGTGGAAAGACCGGGGAGGTCTGCCTACCCCACTTCAGGGAAGAACCGCGCTTGATTGCCTCCTTTCTGGGGGAAAGGAGGATTTGGGGTTTTTAGGACCCAGGCTAGGCACTCAAGTCTAGGGTTGACTCCCATCATTGGTCTAGTTTTCCAGGTTCTGGGTAAGCTATTTGGTAATGATTAGGGAAGGTGTTAGGCACCCCAATCACCCACCTTTTTAGGGTGGCTCCTCTAACCTTACCATTTTTGTTTTAGATTCATTAATTAGTGAATGAAATAAGGTGTTTTTGAAGGTTTTGTGTTAGTACGCCTGATCTCTAGGACATACGCCTGATCTCTTGTACGCCTGATCTCCCATAGAGTGAGAGTTCAGGCGTATGACTTCAATTGAGTTCCACTTGACCCTTGCTATTAATTCCAGATACTGAGATTCACACATAAGTTAATTTTTCACAGTTTTATAGGTTTTGGCGTTGCTATGAGTGTTTAGACACTTGGGGACACCATTTAAAAAAAATTTGGTCAGGTACGCCAGAAATAATCAGGGTACACTTGAACTCTATAATGAGAGATCAGGCGTACTGCCTCAATTAAGTTCTTTTTTTATTTTGAGGATGTGTCAGGGGGTTGGGGCCTTGTATTGAGGTATTTCTAGGGTAGGGGGACCATCCATAGGTCCTTGTGGAATTGGGGACAATTTAGAAATTTTTTGTTTTGGTACGCCTAATCAACCAGGTTACTGTGAAAGATCAGGCATACTATTCATTTCTCATAAAACCAGTAGGTGATTTCTAGGTTTTTGGGCAGTTTTCTAGGGTCCACTTACCCTGGGTTTTTTTTAGGGGACTAAGTTAAATCCTTAGAAGGGTTTATAAAAATTTTTAGCCCTTAGAGAAGGGATGAGGCCCACTTTTGGAATTTTTCAAAAGGGGAAACACTATGTTTTTAATAAAGATCTTTCAGCAAAGTTTAGGTTGTGGGACCCATATCTCGAAATCCAGAAATGAGATTGGTCCCAAATTTTATAGGGAAGTTAAGAGATCAATCAAAAGTCTCCAGTTAAAATTTCAGATTCAAATTCATTTTCTACTGAGATTTATAGTACAGACAATATGAATATCTACCTAAATGCAGATTTTGAGCAGCATAACATGTACTAAAAAATAAAATGCAGTAAAAATAACAGGAATTTACAAATGGACTTGCAAAAAATTGATTACATGATTAAGTTAACTAACTAAACAATGAATCAGGAACCTTAACAGAATTCATTTCATAAAGAGGACAAAAAAATCATGAAGGTGGATGGCTCTGTAAAATAGTGTATGAACACACTGTTTTAAGGACTGAAGTGGGGTCCCTTCTTGGAACCAAACCCCACTTTCTGAGACCTAAATAGAGCACTAAGATAGGTCAGGGGATCAGTGACATATGATGGAAGTCACTGGTCTCCACTTCAGTTTGGAAAACAAAGAAGAACATCACTTTCTCATATAATATAAAAGAAAATAGTAAAAGGGAGAGACAAATTGTCTCCCCCATGTTACACTAATGGGTCAAGGGGTGTGAGGT
>JAOXJP010170173.1:0-26708 GCA_025762735.1 Platanus orientalis
GATCCAGGGTCTGGATCTCTGGATCGGGCGATCCAGCGATCCAGACCCTGGATCGGCCGATCCTTTGCCAAAAGCGATTATCACCCAAACCCGGGATCGGTCTCGGCCGATCCCTATCCGATCGGGGCGATCCGAACCCGGATCGGACGAGTTTTAGAACCATGGTGTAATAGAATAAACCAACAGGCAAAAGCAATTGAATAGGATTCGTTTAGCTTTAAAGTTTGATGGAATTGATTGAAGCTCTACATCCAGGATTGTAGACCCTATGCAAAATCTTTTGGATTGGAATCGTTTATCCTGGGACACCGCTTGTTTCCAATCCTAGTTGTAGAGCCTCGTGTAGCTTATCAATCTCTGAAATAAAAGACCTTAATGAGAAGATTTTTGCTTGGGGCAGCAGCAGTCATCATGTCCCCATTCCCATATCAAACTGATTGCCTTCACATGGTGCTGTTTGCTCACCATTTTGAGTGTGAGAATAGAATCTATGATTCTGAATAATTCAACACGCCTAAATTTCCCAATGTAGACACGATAAGGTATTGAGACTGCCGCCATATGCTGCATTAAATACTTATACTTTGACGAGTTTCTCATTTTTTGTTGTGTTATTCGTTAATTTTTTTTTTTAATGAATAACGATGAGATTTTATTAAAAGAAAATAGGAAAAACAAGGAAAATTCAGATTAGCATAATACAAAGAAGGTGCAATAAAAAAGATTCATATAAAGCGTTAGGCATCGAATCCGCTTTGAACAAATGTTTTTCAGTCCTAGATTATTAATCCTTCAATAGATTAGAGATATAATATAGAAGAAGTAAGAAGAGAAGAAGAAGAAGAAGTCGTATATGGAGAAGGGGAAAATCGTATGAGAGAGTTCTCCCCATATTTATCAGTGTTTAAAGTTTTAGCGATATGTGCCATATCACATGTATCATCTTGGTATCGCAGGAGTGGGGTTTGAAACCCCCTTGTAAGTTTTAAAAATTAACTGTATTGAGGTACGTGTCGCATTTGTTGCACATGCTGATTGATACAAGGAATTTCTTGTTCTTTTAAGTGTGAATTTCAGGGTCGATACGCGATCCTATGAGAGTATTGTAGTACCGACTCTCCCCTCATATTGTACTGTGATAAAAATCCCATAAAAATCCATTTTTCTTCATTTTTTGTTTGTTTGCATATTTAGCTTCTATTAGTTTATCTAGGACTCCATTTTAGTCCTTTCGAATCAATACCCTTATTTAGGCTGGATCATAGCCAAAACCCCAAATTTTGTCAGCAACTGTGGTAAATGCCTTAGTTTTGCTCTAATCCTTCTACATTTTTTATATGTTATGTATATATGGTAGATCTACAATTTCATGGAGTTAAAAATTATTTTTAGAAAGTAAAACTATTTATTTATTTGAAAAAAAAAAGAAAATTAAAAAAACCACACCAAATGGCATTGTTTGGTCAGTTTTTTTATTATTTATATATTATTTTTTTACATGAGAACCTACAACCCAGTATCTACATAATATGTCAATTAGTAAATTTTTGAAATAAAATTATTATATTTATTAAATATATAAACAATACTGAAACAACAATAACAGCAGCCTTATCCCAACTATTTGGGGTCAACTACATGAATCCTATTCTACCATTCCACTCTATGTAGGGCTATATCCTCCTTAAAATGCACTGACATTAGAACAAAATAACAAATTTCCAGGATTCATGTTTAAATAGCTTGGATGGTTTTTTATGCCGACTTCCTACTTGACGCAACCCTCCTTTATCTATGCCAGCTGTGTTTGAAGATACAAATACTGGTGGAGTTGTAAGCAATACTGAAAAATGCCAATTTTTTTTAAAATTACAGGAAGAAAATTAGAACACATTATTCTCTTAATTTTACTATGTTTTTCTGTATTTTTAAAAATTTCCTTATAATTTTAATAAAAAAATTAATTAAGAATGACAAAAGATAGAAAAAATGATAAAATTACAGCAAACATGGTTGTATTATGCTATAATTACAATGAAATTACAACATAATACTTCTCCAGTTTCTTTCTTGTACTTTTATCATTTGTGTTTATACTTTGTATGGCCATTGGCTAGATGATATTATCAATGAATGACATATTGACATTATTGTTTGGGTTGTATATTTGTGTCATCGATTATGTGGATTTGTAGCTTTATTATGCAATGTGTGATGCTACTTATAAATCTTTAACACTTAAAATTCTAGATGTGCATGAAAGCGTGTCACAAGGGTACTAGTTTCCAACTATTGATACCTAAGTGTGTAATGAAGTATAATATTTTCTAAGTGTTTAATGATGGTTATTATAATCATTTTCTAAAGTTTTATTAAAAAATTCTATGATTTACATAGTCTTTCCATATGTGACAACATATGTCATAAGGGTGGCGGTTCTTCCAACCATCATAGATGATTGTTTTATATATGTAATGATTCTTAAGTGTGTATTCTATCAAATCTTGAAATTTCATAAAAAAATTTGAACGTTTGTTCAATGTTGCCACCGTTTTTTTTTTTTCCCAGTGTTTCCCTGCGTTTTCTTGCGATATGGCGTTATGTATCTATATCCCAAGGGTGCGATACAACGTGTGATACCGATACTTTAAACCTTGGTATGTATTATTTAAAATATATACAGGGAGCTTATAGAGATTGAGATAGAGAGAGCACGTTATGATAAAGAGAAAACGATAGAGAGATGATGATCAGCTGGGCCGAAAGAGTATAGAAAAGAGGGAACAAAACAAAAAAGAATAAAGGATATGCTTAGGAAAAATAAGGAATAGGAGGTAGATCAGGGGGTATGTTAGTAGATGGTACATACTGTAATCCTATTCTTTGCTACAGAGAGCCCATTTTTTCATAACGTGTGTGTTGTTATTGCACAGGCAAGGCTAGGGATACGAGGCCCCAACGCATATCAGCTGAAAAATATTTATTTGCCCAGAGAAGTAGATGACCTAAGGGATTATCTTCAAGGATTAAAGAGGTTTTGGCCTAAATATGAATGCACCATCATGTGTGACGGATGGACTTCCAAGACAAAGAAATTATTGATAAATTTTATGGTGTATTCTCATAGGGATATGATTTTTCACAAAATAATATATATTCAGGTTGATGGATAAGGTGGTGGAAGAGGTGGGTGAAGAAAATGTTGTCTAGATTGTGACGGACAACGAGACGACATTTAAAGATGCAGGGGAGATGCTAATGCAGAAGATGAAACATTTGTATTGGACCCCTTATTCCGTGCACTGTGTTGACCTTATGGTAGAAGGAATTAGAAATGTAAAGCACATAAAAGAGGTTATTGAGAAAAACAAAAAGATTACTAGTGTCATTTACATAGTGCGTAGATAGTAAATCATATGAGGGACAACTACAGAGACAACTGTGACTTACTGCACCTAGGGATCACCCACTTTGCCATAGAACACGTGACTTTGGAGAGCCTTATGGGACATAAACATGCTATCCAAAGATGTTTCACAGATGAGAAGTTTTTATGCTATGTTGGAATCAAGGACAGGAAGAAGCAATCGATTGTAGAAGTATGCAAAAATGTGTTGGATAAATCGTTTTGGTATAGAGTTGATGAAGTATGTAAGGTCATAGAGCCTCTTGTTAAAGTTCTAAAATTTGTTAACCAAGATAAGAAGCTTACTATGCATTACATCTATGAGGCGATGGATAAGGCAAAAAGGTCTATAGAGACCATACGTAATCATAAAACATATATCAAGATCATCGACTTTAGGTGGAATAGACAACTCCACAACGATCTACATGCAACAAGTAATGTGCAATTATTTATAGTTGCTTGTTGTAGTCTTGTAGATAGTTTAAAATTTATGTTGGTAGCTAAAGTTTTAAAGTAAATCCCTATAACATATTATTACATAACCCATTAAAAGTCAAAATTATTTTAACCAAAGTAATAATTTTCGGAATAATTAAAAATTTATTTTTTTAAAATTTTGGAATCTACCTTAGATCGAGTGGGTTTGATCTCCAAACCCATGAATCTAAGGTGTTTTATATCATGTATTTATCATATAATTTTTTTTCTTATATTTTTTGAAAAATAGGGTTCTGTTTTTTGCGTATAAAGTAGCATTTTTTTTTTGTTAAAAAAACAAATGAATTTTTTTTTTGTGTGCATGAAATTGGTAGATCTTGGGTTTAATCATGTAAAGCTACTGTTTTCTTGGAAAAAAAAAAAAAGAAACAACAAAAACTAGATTAAAATGAAAAAAATCTTACTTTAAATCATCCTTGTGATGAACCCTAAAAAACTCTTTAATCCTTAAATCCTCATGATTTACTAGTTTTTGATGCAAAAAACTAGGAGGTTTAGTTGAAATCAAGTGTGTAGAAGCAGTTTGGGGGAAAAAATGCAAGAAGTCACTCCCCAAACACAAGAAATTGTGAAGAAATGGCTCACGGAAGCCATTCTTGATCCGGTTGGACCGAATCAGCTGATCTTGACAAGAATTGGCTGATCTGGACTGGGAGTCGGCCAACTCTTATTCTAGGTGGATTGGTCAATCTGACTCAGAATAAGCTGATTTTTGAAACCATGAGACTCAAAACCTTTCTTTTTCAAAACCCACTTAAGAAATCCGCAATCTACTATATCACACGCCTTCTCCAAATCCAATTTGCAAACAATGCTAGGCCTTCACAACTTTATTTTGTCCTTCACACATTTGTTAGTGATTAAGATTTCATCAATAATTTCCCTTTCTTTAAAGGCACCATGTGTAGAGGAGACAATCTCGCTCCTAACCACTCTCAGTCTTATGGAAATAACTTTAGAGATTATTTTGTACGAGCTTCCTACCAAGCTAATTGGGCGGAAATCTATCAGTTTACATGCTCCATTCTTTTTTGAAATCAAGGCAATGAATGTCTCCTTGACCCCTTTGTTTAAAGTTCCTCTCATAGAACTCATAAAACATCGTCACCAAATCGACTTTGATAATACCCAATATTTTTTAAAGAAACACATAGAAAAGCATTTGGAGACTGGACTAGGGAATTTATCCTTTTCCATATAAAAAATTGCATCTTTTATCTCCTCTTCAGAAAGTTGAACTTCCAAAGAACTTGCCTACTCAGAAAGGCAAGATGAAATTGGGTCTTCAACCATAGGTCTACCAACCCTTTTCTTAGAATACAGACTTTCATAGAACTGAAAAGCTTCATCTGCCATTGGATCAAAGTTATCCATGTCAATACCCTCAATGCGAAGTTTAGTGATGAGTTTCTTTCTTTTTCGGCCATTTGTGAAAAAACATAGTGTTCTCATGACCTTCTTAAGTCATTTGAATTTTTACTTTTGGCACCAAAATATTTCCTCACCTTTTAACAAGAAGTCTAACTCAACGAGTGAACGAACACCTTCTAGCTTTAAGTGCCACAGCTACACCAAGATCCTCTTCCACTTTCTTATCAATCTCATGCATTTCTACACCATTTTTTTCCCCACATCTACTAAACTCTACTAAACGTGTCTTTCTTCTAATGAGATTCCTGTTAATGAACTGAAGCTTTTCCATAAATTTGAATCCTTTTTTCCCACCCACTTCAAACTCCTTCCACCACGCTTTGACATTTGTTTTAAAGCAAGGATGAAGAACCCACATATTTTCAAACCGAAAAGATTTTGGGAAATAACTAACAGATGGCAAGTTCAACATAATTGGCCAATGATCAGAAGTCAGCCTTGGGAGACTCTTGAAAGAAATGAGGATAATGCTCCTCTTGGTTATTTGTCTGCATAAATTGGCCATTCAACAAGGGACAGTTTCTCAAACTACTGTTACTAACAAAGGAACCAAACTCATGCATACTTCTAGTAACATGGCTTCCATTACTTTTTTGGATGAAAATCTAATAACATTGAATGGATGAAAATCTAATAACATTGAAATCATCACCCACCACCCATGGACCTAACCACCAATGACAAATATCATGGAGCTCCCTTTAAAACTCTTGCTGCCTAGAGGCTAAATAAGGACCATATACACCTGAAAGGAACCGTTCAAAATTCAATCCTTGATCAATGAAATTAATAGACGGAGAAGTTTCCCAAAAACTCATCCACGTTCCTCATTACCGCAGAGTTCTATACAATCACAATTCTCCCAGTAGTACTAACAGTAGGCATTGCATACCATTTATCTAACTCCTTCCCTGAATGCTTTTTATAAGTTTCCCGACCAAATCTTTTTTTTTTTTGTTTTTTTGTTTTTGTTTTCTGAATTATCAAGATGCTAGGTTTGCTCTTGGAGAAGTAGACCTTAACCAACGTACGCTTTTTAACTCCAGCCAACCCTCTAATGTTCCAGGAGAGAATCATGATTTTCAAACTTTTGACAGAATCTCCCCACCAAATTTCTTCACTCCTCCCTTACTCAGATTTCCACACCATCTTCCATTTCCCACTATAAATTTCTTAACTCCCTCTTCCCTTTGCTGCCTTTTATTTTTTAACTTAACCTGAGCAACAATGTCCTCCATGTCGAAATATTTAGATAATTAGACCATGTTTCCCTCCTCATCATGCACCAACAAACCCAACCTTCCCATAACTTCATCAACACCTGCCCTGTCAACCAAACACTGATTTGCAGAAGCTTCCACAGAAACGTCCACAACTGAATTTTCCCACCTTCCGCAGCCCCAAGATTATGGAAATTCAAATTTTCAATAACCTTTCCATACAGATTTAAACCTGCAATGGGAATACAAGATAGAGAAGAACAATGCAAAGTAGGAGACAAGATTGGATAAGAAAGAATAGGGTGAGACATACTAGATTTAATTGGCATTGATCCAAACAATCCGGACCCAACATGATGTGGACATCTCTCAGGGGTCATACGATATTTTGGTTTAAAAAAGGGGTCATGTTTTGTAAGGGAAGCATAAGATTTTTTTATTCGTTTTTTTTTTTTTTTGTAGTAAGGCCTAAAAGCCAAAGTCAATTAAATTTTTAGGTTTTTATTTATTTTCAGTTGTAATCCCATAACTTTCTTTTAGTCCAAATTTTCTAAGGTCAAAATTTACTTTTTTGGCTTGATTTAGGTGTCTTTAGAAAGGTTGTTCTGTTCCATTTCGCAAATCCAATGTGATTTGGGAAAGTTATGACCAAAATACTACAGTGATATCAGTAAGTGACGAGAATAGAGTTTTTAGAAAATTTTATTTTTTATATTTTAGGGAAAGTTTTTAAGTTTAGTATTGTTTGGTCTAAAAGTTTAGGTTTTAAGTAGTTTTCCTATTTTAGCAAGTGAGATCTTGAGTATTTAGTAATACTTGGAAGTCAAGTTTTAGGAATTAGAAGGTTAGTTTATAAGTTAGTTTCTATTTCTTTAAATTTAGTTTCTATTTATTTAAAAAAGTAGTTTCTAAACTACTAAGCATTGTAATCTATTTAAAGGAGCCAAGATCCAACATTTTAACTGGTGAATGAAATAGAAAATTAGTTTTCTTTTTGAAAGAAACTTGTCTTCTCTTTACTCCTACGTTGGGGGTATGGGAGATTCAATATCTTGAGATTATTCTTCTGTTTTTCTCAACTCTTTTTGCTTTCTTCTTTATGTGTTTGATCTTCAATCAAATACTGATCATGGGATTATTCTCAACTGTTGGTTAATCAAGCTTCTGCCATAAATGTGCCTAGCAGATAAGTATTCATTCAATTCTTCAAATATGAATTCTGTGGTGCTGTTTATTGAAATTTGAGTTGTATTCTACTGTGATGGATTTCTGAAACCTGCACCTGAATTTTATCAGTTTGGAGGACCAGAACTAATTGGATTGATCTACAATTTTTGGGGCATTTGGTGCATCCTTAGCACTATTTGTCTGCAAATTTTGGCTTTAGTCAGATAAGTCTGAATGGGGTTTTATATCAGTTGATTGGACTGATTTATAGAGATCTGCTGTGTAAATCGCAGACCTTATTTAGGTGATTAATAGTGGTTCTAATCAACTTACACGTGTGGCCTTGTCAAAGGCTGATTTAGGCTACTCTAGCCAAGTTTGGATTCATTACCTGCAGGAATCACAACTTTCTCAAGGCTGCCCTTGATGTAGCACAAAGCTCTAATACCAAACTTGATGCAACACAATATAGAGGATACTAAGAATTGATGTATAGTATTGCCAAGTATCTCAAAGGATCATCAGAATTTATCAAAATGCTCCTCTTATGTAGTCCAACAATCTAGCCATTAGATCACTTTCAGCTTTCCAGGTTCTCAAAATTCAGCAGCTTTATTCTTTAATTATGTAAGGTATTATAGTAACAAATAAAGAGAGAAATATGAAGATGAAAAAAGAAAGAAAAGAAATGAAGATATATTAGAGGAAAAAGAACAATAGGTAGAAGTAGAATATGGTAGAAGAACAAGAAGAGAGATAAGAGAGAAGAGAAGAAGAGACTAGAGATGAACCCTAGGGGTATCCACAAGGCTACACCATGGAAGGGGAAAAAGAGGGAGAACACTGAACATTAAAAACCAAGTTTAGTTCATAAATTCATTGTCTACCAATACAAAAACGTGCAGACCTTTATATATGCTTAAACACTAAGAAAATAGCAAAAACTAAAATAGAAAGTTCTAAATTAATTAGCCTACTTGCTACCTAAGGCTTTTTTAAGCCTAAAACTACTAAAAACTTGACTTTCTAAAAGCAATTAATAAACTTCTAATAAGGACTTTTTAATTTCAAAGATTTCTAAATAACACACTTTCCTAAACTTTAGACTACTGAAACTTAAGACTTTCTAAAAACATTAGTCTCGTCACTCATTGATACCCCTTTAGTAATTTGGTCATAACTTTTCCAAATCACCTCGGATTTGTGCAATCTTGGTTTCGTTAGAAAGGTACCAAAATCAAACCAAAAGGGAAAGTTTTGATATTAGAAAACTTGGGCTAAAAATCAGTTTTGGGATGAACCTAAAATCTTAAACTAACCTTGGCTTTCAAACCTTATTACAAAAACAACTCAACAACTAAAAACCCAAATTTACCCATGGCACTATTGGCCTTATTACAAAATTGTCCTTAGACCTAAATAACTGTAATTAAACTCAAATAACACTCTACTTTGAATTTGACCCTCTTCTGTGGGAACACATACAAGAGTCTCTTCTTGTTGTCCGTATCAGTCTTACATCAAATTGGAATCAGAGAAATCGTTTCTGTTTTCCAGCTCTTAGCTTTCTGCCAGAAACATGGTAATTAATGTAGAGTTGAGCCACCAAGTAACTAACCTTTAAGTGATTTGAATAGAGGAATTTCTAAAGAAGTTGGATGCCAAACTGCGTGCTCCTCACTTAAAATAATGGAGTTCTCATCGGAATACAACAACTTAAAAGGGAGCTGCATCTCGTATGGCATGGATTATGGAGTTCAAGTTGATATTTCGGAGTTCAGCCAAGAAGAAGGTCTAGGTGAGTTTTCTGATTTGACGACGAATTCTTTCCTAATAAGGGCGGAATGATGTGCACATCTCTCAGGGGTCATATGATGTTTTGGTTTAAAAAAAGGTTCACATTTTGTAAGGGTAGCATAAGATTATTTATTTATTTATTTGGTCTTCTTGTAATAAGGCTTAAAAGCCAAAGTTAATTTAGGTTTTTTATTTATTTGCAGTTGTAATCGCGTAACTTACTTTTAGCTCACATTTTCTAAGGTCAAAATTTTCCTTTATTGGCTTGATTTTGGTGTCTTTAGAAAGGTTGCTCAGTTACCTTTCAAAAGAGACCAAGATTTCACAAATCCGATATGATTTGGGAAAGTTATGACCAAAGTACTGAAGTCAATAAGTAATTAGAATAGAGTTTTAAAAAAGTTTTATTTGTTATATTTTTAGGAAAGTTTTTTTAGTATTGTTTGGTCTAAAAGTTTAGGTTTTAAGTAGTTTTCTTGTTTTAGCAACTTGAATCTTGAGTATTTAGTAATACTTGAGACTCAAGTTTTAGGAATTAGAAAGTTCATAGGTTAGACTCTATTTCTTTAAAGTTAGTTTGTATTTCTTTTAAAGTTCACATGGAGATTTTGAATTTAATCTTTAATCTTCTCTTTGACTGGGTTTCCATTAGAGATGATTTTGAGGAGATTGTTTGGCAGTCTTTGTGTTGTGAGGAGTTGTAATTTTTCTTTGTTGTTTCTATTTTTAGTTCTTTTGCTTTCTTGTTTTCCTTCTTTCTTTATCTTCTTGGTGAAATTTGTTTTTCTTGCTGTTTTTGCTTTTTCAATAAAGTCATTTTACCTCTAAAAAAAAAAAAAAAATCTAAACTAATAAGCATTGACCGTTATAAAAAAAAAAAAAAAAAAGAAAAAAAAAGAAAAGAAAAGAAGCATTGTAATCTATATAAAGGAGCCAAGTTCCCAACATTTTTCTTGGAGAATGAAATAGAAGATTAGAAAGAAACTTTCCTTCTCCTTGATCTTTCTCAACTACTTGCTTTCTTCGTTATGTGTTTGATCTTCAATCAAGTACTGATCGGGGATTATTCTTACCTGTTGATTAATCTAGTTTCAGCCAGGAATGAGCCTAGTGGATAAGTATGCATTCAATTCTTCAAATCTGAATTCTGTGGTGCTGTTTATTGAAGTTTGAGTTGTATTCTCTGCTGTGCTGGATTTCTAAAACCTGCACTTGAATATTATCAGTTTAGAGGACCTAAATTGATTGGATTGATCTACAGTTTTGTGGGTATTTAGTTCATTTTTAGCACTACCTGTAAATTTTGGCTTTAACCAAACAAGTCTGAGTGGGTTTTATATCAGTTGATTGGACTGATTTACAGGGATCTGCTGTGTAAATCTGAGACCTGATTTAGATGATTAATAGTGGTTCTAATTTGCATACATGCGTGGCCTTTTCAAAGGCTGATTGAGGCTACTTCTAGCCAAGTTTGGGTCCATTTCCATGCAGGAATCACAGCTGTCTCAAGGCTGTCCTGCATCACACCACTAGTACACTGAATAGGAGATACAGAAGCTGTGCCATCCTTGGGTCAACCAGTAATACTGCTGGAGACTCCTCATAATCAGCCAATTTAAAGCCCACCTCAGGTGAAGAACTATTGACAATCGGCTTCCATCAAAATATTATCATCACCATGATCATCCCTCAACTCATTCTCAGTAATGTATTCTTCTGTCTCAGGCTTGAACGTAGTCTCAGAGATGGATTCTCTCCCCATAGAACTCTCCATAGAAAGGTCCTCTTCCCCCAGTGTGTCAAAATCAAACCACCGAAGAAAAGAGGGGTATCATTGTACACACTTTCAGACCAACCTGCATCAATCGATGAATCAAAGTTATCCCTTACACCAATCTGGTGATTAGGTGTTTGGAATGCCATAAGTAGACGATTCTGAACAGGCGAAAAATCTGGCAATGCAAGAATCGTGTCTTCCAATACAATAGGAGTTTGATCAAGTTCATCAGCAGACCTTGACTCCAATTAAAGCGGGGCGGATGATGAGTGGGTGGAAACAACACCCCATAGCTGCTATATGATAGCTGTTCCATTGAACTTGAGCGAGACAAAGCATGACTAGAACTGGAAATAGTTTTTTTGTTTTGTAGGGGTCCAGCCCTTCCTTGTTGGGATCTCTCATCCCTCTTTTTTGTTTCCTTTGTTTTTTCTTGCAATAAAATTTTCTTTTATTAAATAAAAAAATCTTCATATCCCACCTGTCGATCCCCATGACTGTCATGCTCAAACCATCGACCGATGGGATCATGCATGGTTAAACACCGGGATTTGTTAAGATTTAGTCGATCTCCTGCCAGTAACCAAAACTTTAAACATCTCCCTGCTCACATATTCATCAACTACACCCTAAAACCCCACCTTCGAGAAACCATGCAATTCTTCTTTGAAACTTCCCCACTTACCTCACTGCCTTCCTCAGGACCAAAAAGACTTCGCTTCTAAATGCTGGCCGTTCATCTTGTCGTCCCCACAGAAGTGTGGATGAACTGATTGAATGATAAGCCCGCACTATGATGAGATACCCCACCCCAGCCTCAAGTCAACCCTAGGATTAGGATGATTAGGAATAGCCTGGGGATTAGAGCAATCCCCATAGCTGCATTGTCCACCCTTGGATTCGCATCCATGACTTTTGAAGCACCCAATTGAAAAATTGAATTTTCCAAACCCTTCATTTACCCATAGATCAAAAAATCAGGATTGTGCTTGTGATTGTCCGTGGCTTATCCTCCAAGTATGGATAGGGTGATCCTTCAATGGATTGGCTGATCCATTGTGGATTATTTGGTCTTTGGATTGCCTCAAAAAATATTCCAAAAAAATCTAAAAAAGAATCTTAAAATGTCTCTAATGACATTTGAAGACTTCCTACATTAATTTAAAAGGAAAAAAAAATGTTTTTTAGCATGCTAGATGTATAACATAAGAGATTCAAGAGATTTGAATTGTGGAATTGTGGAAGAACTCTGCTTTCAATCTGTCAAAATCCACCAATATGAGGGAAATCTAGTTAGGGGATAAAAATGAGTGAATGAAATGAAAAGGGGTTTGGTCAGATCGGCATGGATCGGCTGATCCGAGGGGATTGTCGATCCACATCGGGATTCTGGGTCAGCTCGGGCTGATCTCGATCTGATCCTTGGCCGGATCGGCCTATCTTTAGAACCATATCTTTACCCTCTTACGCACATCATGAGCCTGGAATTGAAAGACCTATTCATCAGCCTTAACCGTCCGATGAGAATTCCCACTCTCAGAGCAAAACACGTGGCCTGAATTCTTACGATCCAGATCATTAACCATATCCTATAAAGCTTTTGAACCAGATGGTGACCATCTACGAGCCCCATTGAGCACCCCCCCCACCACGCCCGCAACCTTTGGCTGTTTGCATTTTCCTGGTAGAGAACTGCCATCACTGGTTGAGAAACATCCCAACAGCACATTCTTGACCTCAACAGCTGCCCAAAACTCTACCCCCTCAATGAAAAATCCAAAAAATCCAAGGGATACGTAGGAGCCCCCCTAAATTTCAGTTGTGCAGCTGAAAGGATTTAAAAATTTGAGGAACAAGCGTCAGTCTCAAGTAGATCACCACAGCACCTTGCAATCTCCATGAACAAATCGTGCTTCCAAGCGTGGGGAGGGACACCCCAATTCTCAATCTAGAGGCATCCAGTAATCGCCTCCTGCTGATTGAACATGAGTCAGCAGACCAGTGAAGAAGCACTACTCTATTCCCATTTCCCAACATTAATGGATCCCCTTTTAGTTATGAAATAAAGTTCAAAGGAGAATCTGCGAAAAAGATCACCTGTCTCAATGGTGATCCAAGAGGAAACATTCATAGCACCTGTTGGAGTTAGGGCGAAAGTTACAAGAAATGGCCATACCAACCGCTTTCCAAGCCACATATATGGCCCACACATTACAAGAAATCTCTCTCTGCCAACAAGGCTTCCCCTTTTGAGTCAAACCACAGGTTTGGACGGATTAGGAATGTGAAGGTTGAAAGGCGGCTTTGTTGAAGCTATGTCAGAATTCCCCAAGCCCATTTTCCAGAAGACTTCAATCAAATCTTCCTAACTGGACAAGCCTTTACCTTCCGGAACGATCACAAGCCAGTTCCACGCTTTAGCCTGCCATTCAGAAATGTGGACAAATATCCTTATCAATTGAACCACGACTGAGACAAATAGACCCCCACGGGGAACCTATGAGTCTCCTTCAATGTGTCAGTATTGTTTTCCGAGCTTGTTCTATGAAAAAACTAGCAAACATAGATACACAAACTAGCCAGGAATTTCACCCTGTGAGGACAACCCTTCCCCCTTTCCCCAATAGAAAAACTCACCTTCCCACACTAGTTCAAAGTATTTCATCTCCATAGAGAGATGAACCTTTTTGGATGTTCCAAGTCTCACTTCTAATTTCTTCTCTTCTAAAAATTTTCTTTTTTGTTTTGTGAAGAAAAATATTCATATAATAGGTCCTGACAAATGTTTCTATAAAATAACGCGTATCAAATATTACAAACTTCATAACATATGGCATGATGTAAATTCTAGAGAATGATGCTTAGCTTTTAATCATATTGAACGGGGTATCATATCTGTATCCATGTCCTGGGTTTTGGAAATGAAGAATTATATCCTCATTCTCATATTGATTTATCTGTACCATATTTCAGCATCTTATTATGTTAAAAAATGTAACGGCTGTAGGGATTCACACATGCCAGACTGAAAATGTCAAAGATTTAACCTCAGGTCACATTGATGTGTGGATCCAAGTTCAAGATTCAATTCTGTGTTTTCTTTTCTCTGATATGAAGTTTAGATTCATACTGTTATTTGTTAACAGGTCTGCAATAATTTCCTGTTTGGATTTCCATATTACTGGGAAGACTATACTGGTCAGCATTTTGGGGGAGAATGCAGTACTGGCATGGGAGTTGCTCCAACAAGTATCTCTGGTTTTAATAAGAAAACTATGAACTCATCCCATGGTGTAATTCATGCTCCACCACTTCATGTAGATGAATTCCCGGTGACCAAAATACGTGATCTTTTAATGTCCACCCTTGGTAGTTCTTATAATTCAGAGCTAACAAAAAATATCTTTACAGATATGCTAGAGAAATGCAATAGCAATGATGTGATAAATCCTGGAGTATCAGTTCATTCAGATATGAGAAGTTCTAGTGCACCCATGGCTGGGGCTAGCTTCCCTGAGAAAGCTCCAAGTAAACATAAGAAGGCTAAAAGAGAAAGGAAGCATGAAATTGACAAGGCTGTTTTGGATCCAAAATTTGTAGTGCCAGAAGTATGCATAAAAGTACCTTTGACAGAAAAACAAGATAATCTCAATCATGATGGTTGGATTGAGCCTGAAAATGAAGGCCTAAAAGGGAACTCCTCCATGATGAAATCAGATGACATCATTGATGATGCTGCAAATGATTCTATTTTGCGGGTGAATACAGAAGTTAGCCTGTTTGAGGCAGAGCCACACATGCCAAATTTAGCTTCAAATAGAAATGAAGCTGGTAGAACTGGGTCTTCCAAGAGAAAACACAGGTATAACAAAGGATTGGAGAGGAATTATCTGACAAGATCTAAAAGGCTGGAGAGTTTAGAGAGTGAGAGAAAAGATGAGAAGAAAACCAAGTTTGGCTCCAAAAGCGCAAATCTGAACATGGTAAATTGTGTTGAAAAGAAATCAAATGGCAGCAGTTCAAGTTTGGCTAGTGTTGGCTCTGAAGGAATTGTAGACAAATCTCTGTCAAGT
Source organism: Platanus orientalis (assembly GCA_025762735.1). NCBI lineage: Eukaryota > Viridiplantae > Streptophyta > Magnoliopsida > Proteales > Platanaceae > Platanus > Platanus orientalis. The sequence continues at coordinate 15,373 of JAOXJP010170173.1, forward strand.
GCATCAAAGGTTGGACATATTAAAATTTCAGAAAGATTAGCAAACTGTAATTTTGATTCTGTGGCAGATCCTTCTTCACGGATAGGTTCAGTAATGAAGCTTGGTAGTCCATCTAAGATGGATGTGGACACCATAAACTTCAATCCAGGTAAATCTGTTGCCACAAGAAGTAATGATAGGTTAAGAAAATCTAAAAATGATTGCAAAGAGGATCCAACATCTGGCAGTTGTGTGAAGAGAAGAAACAATGAGCCAAGTTATTGGAGTTTGATATCAGAGGACACAGAGAATCCGTGTGAACAGCTGGCTGGAAGTACTTCAAATATGAATATTCTGTCTCCGGGCAAAACAGGAAGCTCCAGTAAAGCCATGGTCAGAAGATCAAGTACTAGGCTGAAGAATCTAAAGAACAAATCGAAGGAGACCTAAACAACCACCAATAGGCTGATGCAATTATGTTTCAATGATCTTTGATTGTAATATGGATTAGGTGTCATGTAAATTATACCAGCGACCTATTGATTTCTATACTAAGGTGCAAATCTTTTGCTTGGAATGTCGTATGCAGATTTGCTTCAATGTGTAAAATTACTTGAGGAAAGAATCCGATAGAGTATAGAGCTGATGTAAAGTAACACATTGCAGATTCAGAGGGTTACCTATCTGATGGATGGTCTAGATTAGCTGCATCATTCCTCCACCTGGGTGAAAGGGTGGGAAGGAGGTGTTACCTCAATATGTGATGGCTCTAGACAAACGTTTATTGGACTTTTCACCTGTTATCAGCTTTTAAAGTTTCAAATTGAAGTGAAAAAATGCCTAGAAAAGTGGGCTTTCTTTTTGCCACATGGCATGGGCTTATGGGCTTAAAAGAGTGTGATGTGGCAAAGACACAGCAGTTTTGGATCACCACCTAAATTACCACTTGCAAAGATATCAGGGGCAGTTTGGATCCCTTCGGTACATGATACATCTAGCCTGCCCCGCCCCTTAAAGCAAACACATTACCTCATTTGATAGTCCAAAATGCTGAACATGACATCAAAGTACTTCCTATATCAAACCAAACAACTGACTAATTAATGTCCAATTTATATGATGGTCCAAAATGCTAGACATCTTTATTATGACAAGCAGTCCGCATTTGTGATGAATGAATAGTTACACTAGTTCGGAATACGGTAAATACAAAATGTTTGGGAGTCATTTTATACCTGTATTCACACAGTTATGATGGATGCATAGTTATAGTAGTTATAACAAGAAGTGGGCTTTTACCCAAAAAAAAAAAGTGTGAAGGGTACTTTAACGGCAGTAGAGGATTTGCCCTTTGCCAAGAGAGTAATAAATCCTCAAGGGGGTTCTCTCTATGATGCTCCTGCCATTCTATGTACGTATTCAAGGTAAGAACCCATTGGAGATGATCCAAGGAGAGTTCAATCTCAAACAATGCCCAACTCTCAATGTGAAGCCGCTGTAGTTCAACAGTGTTAATATTTATTCGATGACTCTGCATAACCCATCACCATTATCTTAACAAGAGAATATGCAACGGATGCCCCTCCAGCGAAGCCAACGATGCTGAGGGAGGATCTTTGAAGTATTTTTTTTCTTGGCTCTTGAGCCAGTGTTGTATTGGCTGGGGAGGGAGGGCGAAGAGCTCATGGATTTGTTGGTCATTGGATGTGAAGCATAGCTAAATGGGTTTGTTAAACACTGTTGTTGTGGCATTGAAAGAACCCCAATGGTTTGCCAAGCACCATGACCTAGTGTGCAAACTTTTACCAGTTCATTATAGGTGAATAAGAGAAGCTATCTGTTGAGGACTACTGTCAAGACTCCTAATTAGCTATCCTAAAATCGATTAGATACAAGGATAGATTTTCTGTTTCTTTTTGACGAATAGTAAGCTTATGGGTATCCAGCGTGCCTAGATCCCTTGCTCATTGACCTATGGATACCTTTCTCACGACTTGTGTGGATACCCACCCTCTTCTTACTGTTCACAACATGGCTACTAATAGTAGTATAAAAGCATGTGAAGAGGTTGGCATTGTTCTTGCTGTAGACACATTGGACACAGTCTCTCTCTCTCTCTCTCACACACACACACGCAAGCACAGTCGTCCTCTGCATCTCACCTCTTATCTCCCCGGTTTAGGCCCCAAGGAGGGCACCTTTTGAATGCCTCTTGAATCTTTGTCAGCAGCTATCCTTATCCCCAAGTTATCTCAGTAATCAAGAGCAAATTTAGTTAGATGATCATGGTCGTGATCATTATTTGTGTACTTTTTTTTTTTTGTTTTGAGTATAGACATTGATCGATACAAGATATTAATGCAGCAGTTTCTCTGTGAAGGACCCACAAAACATTGGATTTAGATCATTTATGAGCAGGATAGCAAATTTTGGCTCACACTCGGCTGTGAGTCTCTACTTCGACTGAGGTGCCTCTCCCACTCTCAATCTGAGGTCTCAATCCTATTCTTCTTACGTTCCAAACTTCAACCTCCTCAAACTACACACAGATTTTCAAGCTCTAAAGTTTGACTTCGCATGGAGAATGATAACGAACCAGAAATCCAAAGAGCACAATCACAGAAAATGTCGACTCTCATCCCGCATCTTCGAAAGGACAGGAAAAAAACAAGTGCTTACAGATTTGTATCCCTACAGTGGAATGAAAGTTCTGTAGCATAGTGGAGAATGGAAAAATCACTGATTCACAGACATACACAAGGAGGCTAACAAGAAAGCTTTTGCTGCAACAGAACCATAAATGACAATATTTTCAAGAAGGTGATAAAGTATTCATAGGGGGTAAGGAATGACGTAGATATTTCTGTTTTTGAAAGAAAAATAAAAAAACATGTTTCCCTTTAAAGTCTCAAACATCTTACGATGAAGGATGTTTGAAGGTCCGTGGTATTTCTCCAACTGCCAGTTTTAAAACCTTGGTCCCCAAACAAAACACCAGCAAGGTGTGATCACTTTTGGTGTTAACTGTGGAATTTCCCAGTGTGTGAGTTTATCCGAAAAAAACAGTTTGACTTTTCAGAGTGAGAGTTTTGGATCCTCATCTATGGTCTCCCTCTGTATCACTAGACGGAAACGGCTGCCAAAACCTTAGTAGGACACTAGAGAATTCTATGACATTCACGGTCCCTATAAGAGAATAAGAGTCGAGATAAACCTGAATAAGGAGCTCCACATATGGATTCCTCTTCAGGGCGAGCAAAGTATCTCTAACTTACCTATAAAGTATGAAAGACTACCAAATTATTGGTACTACTAGGGCATCATTGGGCATGAGCAAAAGAATGTCACAAACGTATGAAGATGAAGTCTTTGGAAATATGTCAAGTTCTCCAGTGTTAAGAGTCCTAGTTGGATTGGACAATCAAACTCTTCTAAATGAATCCCAGTAGGAGTGGGAGTTTTACATGGGTTAAAACTCCAACACTTCTATAAATAGAAGTTAAGTTCCAAAAACATGGGTAACTTTGAAAGTTCTTTTTCTTGCTCTCTTCTCTCCTTATGGTTGAGGATTTACGGTGAGGAAATTTCTCTAGCAGTGTTAGTGACTAATGGAGGCAGGCCCAAGCCTGATCTTATTAGAAGTTCAGACTTTAATCTAAGTGTTGGCACGATCTGAAAAATTCTCTACTGATGAAAGACACGTGTATCTTTGATTAACTTAGAACACCTTCACTAAAGTGTAGACACGGGACATGTTTTATTTATTTATTATTATATATTTTTAACAAGGATGCAAAGCAGAAGAGTTTTTGCCAAGGTACGTGTCATGGTGTTTGGTGAACAACGAATGTGGGCCATCATCCATACGAAGCAAATGAAATAAGACCACGACACACCCCATGATGAACATTCGACGTCACGATGAAGAATGGAGAAAGTGGCTATGATGACCTGTGGAAAGTAATTATCTTACAATATGGAAAGATGCTACAACTACTACAACTAATTGACTCGATAGAAATAGGCAAGAGAAGGAAGAAGAAATGATCCTCATCGTCAAATTTAGTTTATCTTAGGAGTATAAGTAGATCTATCTTAAGAGTAGGAGTAACATAAAGTTGTCTGTAATTTAGTTCGAGAGGATTGGACCTAGTTCATTCATTGGTTTTTATCACTAGCTTGTTTGATATCAAGGAGGATGACCCCAGAAAGTGAATTGTCTCCCTTGAGTTGAGTAAGATATTTGTACTATGCTATCAATTATTATATCAATAAATTTTGATTTTTCATTCCTTCCCTTCAAGGTCAGTGAAAAGTCCTCTTTGTTGAGGCATGTACCGAACCTATTTCGGTTATCCGGGTTACCCAAAAAACCTAGGCCATAGTGTGGAAAAAGAAACTTTTCAAAACACCAAGATTGACGACCACAGTGGGAGATCACTTCGAAGAGGAGAAAGTTTCAATACCTTAGAGAATAGAAGTGATCCCTTTCATGAAAAAATATGGTTCGAGAAGCCCCGAGAACCTGATGGCGGACTTGATGCATTCGATAGGTTGGCCAGGGTAATTGTTGCAACCTTTTGGCTAATGCTCGAACAAGGAAAGTCTGAAAGAAGACCAGGACATAACATTAGAGGATGGCTTGAGGAAAGAGCGTTCGATGGCATTACACTAGGAACCCTGAGGGGACTCGGGGGGTAAGGTCAAGCAATAGTTTGTTTCGATAATCAGTGAATTGAGATCCCCATAGGAGGCTCACTAGGAGTTGGTTGGCCACAAAGCACAACCACTTCAAGGCCAAGACCAGCTCGGTTGAGTACTAAGTCTATTACACCGAGGGACGTTTGAGAGGGACCCACATTCTGGAAGATGCCCAAGAATCCCCTCGATGGGTGATAAAGATTTCAATAGTATGAGATGCTTTTAATAGGAAGCCTAACTGTTGAAGAGTTCGAGTTATATGCCTTAGAAAAATCTCCTGAATCAATATAGCTCTTACCATAAATCGTACGAGGACTTAGGCAAAAAATACGAGCACCCTCCATACAAGTGAAATTTACCACATTGAGACCACATGGTGAAAGAACTTGAGCAATTGAACCAATTAAGTGATGGTTGAAACACTAGGTTGGTATGCGGTTGAAGTTGTAAGAGCAAGGTGAAAAGACGATCACACAAGATGAGTTCTAGACAAAACTCGAGGCAAGTAGATAAGGGGCCTAGTGGTGAGTTGGTAAATAGGGAGGACCAGTCCCTTAAGAAACATAATGCCATCGAATTTGACACTAGCTCTCATGACATCAAGAAGCTAGCAGTCGAGCACATTAATCAGTCAATGTCCCATAATGGGAGAAAGGAGACTAAACTTTTTGGTGGGTTAGTTGATACCGACTTGATTGTGATTGAAGAGGTATCAGAAGAAAAAGTCAAGAAAGAAGGCAAACTGGTATGTTGAATAACATGCTAAGCGAAAGAATACAAGACCAACCTTTCCCCAATACGGATAGATATCAATACGGTTACGATTGATGAAGTAACTAACAAGGGTTGTAGGGCAACAATCATGCACAAAGGACAGTTGGTTACCTAGCAGGGACCGATCACTATACTCTCAAAGCTAGTTAGTGTCAACGTGGTCACCATCGACTTGGCATAGAAAGACCGAGCAATCTTGCTACACATTAGTAGGATCAATGAGTAGGATTCAAGTGATCTAAAAGCAAAGTGTCGAGGTAGAAAGGTATTCGATCAGGACATCAAGAACCATAAAGCAAGGGTGAGAAACACGACATCGGACGACGAAACGACACTCGAATGTATCATGGTCTTAAATCATGGGTATGTAATTTGTCAATCCCATGGTCAAACAACGTATGTAAGTCTTGTAAGAGTCCCAATGCACCAAAGAATATCAACTCAACTTGAAGACTCAAGTGGACCAGGGATAAGAAGACTGAAATATGAAGTTGGGCCCCAAGAGCCCTAACCAAGCCAAGGTATATGCATACATATATATAGGCATATAAGATGGTGTATTAGGCCCCAGAGAGGCCTAGACATGTGTGAGAAACATGGCCTGAGACTTGAGTGAAATGCCCAAGTGAAAGCCCTAAAAAACACTTAAAAAGCCTTAGTATAGGACACCCTAGTCGGTCTCCAAGTGCTTGACCGATCAGGGTTCACAGGTTGATACCCCCTAGATAGACCAACATGAGTTACCCCTTGACCTCTAATCGATTAGGCATGGGTCTTGCCTGATTAGTCTCCAAGTGCTTGACCGATTAGGAGACTCAGGGTTAGGCACCTGAGGGATTTGCGCCATGACTCTTGATTGATCAGAGAAGGATCTTACCTTGATTGGTCTCCAAGTGCCTGACCAATCAGGAGTGCGAAAGTGACTTTTTAAAACTCCATTTTTCGCATCAATGGACATTATTAGTTTTCCATTTTAAAAGATTCTAATCCCACAATTAAGAGTGGATTCCGTCCATAATAAGAGGAAATTTTTCCTCATTAGGGCATGACTTCAAGCATTTGAAAGAGTGTTAGAAGCCTTGCCAAAAGTGAGCCTCCATTGAAGAGAAACCCTCTCCCTCACTGTTTTGAGCCTTAAAGCCTACTATCTTGTTGAGAAAAATACGCTTTACTCCATTCTTTCTCTATCATATCTAGCATCTTAAGAAGAGAGACACTTGTGGGTTGTCCTAAGAGGAAACCCAAGCTCAGTTAAGTTCAAGGAGCTCAAGAACTAAGGCTTGAAGCATTGTGGTTGTACTAAGGCATATCAGCTTAACAATGAGCACTCCCACTTGGTATAGTAGCAACATCAACCATATTGTGATAATATTTGCTTACTCCTTACATTCATATTCATATTCTTATTGCTTTGCTTGCACTAGAGACATTGGAAGTTAAACACTTGCTAGAAACACTGAATTTATTGTGTAGCTTGCCAATGACAAATATAATATGTTTTGTATGTTTTTGACCTAGATTGTATTAGGCAATCTAAATGAAATATACCTCAGCTCAATAGTGTGCTTTAGAAGAGGGAACACAGGCCATAATGCCAAACCATTATAAATCTTGTGTTGTGTGATTGCCTATCTCCTTTAAGTTTATAGCCATATCAATTATTGCATTCTATCTATTTGATTATATGCTTGAGTAGGTACACCATTGGTACACACCCTTGGATTAATTCAAAAGAGAATAAAATTGAATTAAAATTAATCCTAACAATCTAAAAGGGGTAAAGAAATTTAGAAATCCTATTCACCCCCCTCTAGGATAAACCTATGTGGTATTTCAATTGGTATCAGAGCCTAAGTTACTCGTATATGGCTTAACAACCAGAGTTAAATCCTAGCAAAAAATCCTAGAACAACACTAAATGGCTAGAGAGGATAGTAACATGTCTGTTAGCACTCAATTTTTCAATGGAAATGATTATAGGTATTGAAAATCTCCATTCTAAATGCTTATGACCGCAAGGTTTAGGATGCCGTACTAAATGGCTATACATTACCCGACGAACCTAGAAGTGAATGGAACACCACCGAAGCGGAGGCTCATAAGTGCAACTTTAGAGCCCTAAATGGTATAGCTAGTGGTCTAGCTTTCGATGAGTTTAGGAGGATAGATCATTTAAAGACAGCCAAGAAAGCGTGGTTGCTTTTCTCGATCTCGTATGAGGGTACCAGTGCCGTTAAGATGTCCAAGATTCAAATGTACATTGTACAACTTGAGGCACTTACGATGAAAGAAGAAAAAGAAGTCTCCCAATTCAATGCTAAGTTGTCTAACTTGGTAAATGTTATGAGAAGCCTAAGAGAGACATCCTAGAGCTAAAAGCAGTCCGAAAAGTGCTTAGATCACTCCTCAAAAGGTTTAGACCTAAAGTTGATGTGATTGAGGAGAGCAAGGACCTTAAAACTATCAAGTTAGAAGAATTGATAGGCTCCCTTTAAACGTTTGAGGCTGCTATTAATGTCACTACCAAAAAGAAGGGCATAATCCTTACGGTAGAGGAACCTTCTAGATCCACCGAGGATTTGGATGTTGACTTAGCCTTGGTGGCTAAGAAGTTTAAGAAGTTCTTTGGAGGAATGCAATGGATTACTCCAAGAACAAGTGAGAAGGTTATTCTCTAACTCTAGAAGGAAGAAGGACTTCTCTAATGAACCTCCCATTTGCTATGAGTGCAAAGGGAGATGCTATATTTTCAATGATTGTGATAATAAGAAGAACAAGTTCAAGCTAAAGGGCAAGACCATGGCTGCAACTTGGGATGACAATTATGAGGTTTCAAAAAACGAGTCATAAAGTAGTGAGGAGGGATCAAAGCCTTTGTCTTTCAACACTCATAGGAGTTCACTCTTGGACATGAGTGACTTTAGTAGTGAGGATGAAGGAGATGATGAAGAAGAGCAGGAGACCTATGATATACAAGAGACCTTCAATGATCATTTTATTTAAAGTGTTGAGTTGGGACACAAGAATAAACAACTCAAGAGAGAAATTAAGGAATTGACTGAAAAGTCAAAATCCCTAGAAGACACCACCTTGATCCTACAACAAGAGTCTTCTATGGAAAGTGAAAAGAAAAAAAGAACTTTTCAAAGAAAACTATTTGCTCCTATGTGCAAAGGAGAAAATGAGCCTAAAAATTATAGAACTAGAAAAGAGGCTTAGTGAAGCAAAAGTGTTCCTAGGCTTAGAAAAGGACAATATAAAGTATAAGAAGAAGAGACTTCTCGAGAACAATAAAAAATTATCCGATAAGGTTCTTGAGCTTAAAGAGAAGCTCAAAACCATGGAAGAGGAGAAGAATGAGTCCAATAGTGATGACTCACTCATCCAAGAGTTGGAGAATCAAGTTAAAACCTTAAATGAGAGGAACAAAGCTCTCAACATGATTTGTGCACAATTCATTAAGAAGTCCCTTGATTACCTCAAATAAATCAAGGAACTTGAGGAAGACAAGAGGAAGTCTATTTCTATGCTTGCCCAAGAAATTGACAAATTTGAAAATATGCTCATAATGGATAAAGATCATTGAGACATGACTAGACTTGGATACAACTCTGAAGTCAATACCTCTTCCTACACTCAAAGACTAAAAAATGGCTTTGTTAAAGCCATGAAAAATACTCAACCACCTCCATAAGCTTCCCATAAGGGAAATGAGAAAATGGAATCCCAAAGACCATATCAAAGGTCAAGGATGGTTGAGAAAAAGGAAAAAAAAACCTCATTAAAGGGAAATGTTCCTATAAATCAAGATAAAACTTGGAAAAGACCATAGCAATCCCAACCTCAGTCATATGCTCAAATGGTTGGGAGTAGACTCCAAACCAACCAAGCATCATCCTCTAGAGGATTCCAAGGAAAGGTCTCTACATCTAGAGGATTTCAAGGGAGTGCCTCCACTTCTAAGATGACCAATGACCAATTTACACAACCTAGAAGAATGCAATAATCATTCTATAATGAACCCTTAGAAGGAAACAAACACAATCCTACACCTCTAGAAGACCACAATTCTATTGCTACTATGTGGTTTGAAAGAGCATATTAAGGTGGATTGTAAGAAGATAGAAAATGACATTAAATACCAAAGATTTTAATCTTTGAGAAAAATCCAAAATGGGAAAATGTCAACAAGAAGAACTATTTTCAAAATGTTGAAAATAGGAATTTTTAAAGGAAGGACGTAACTCAAGCATAAAATGCTAGAAAGAAAAATCCTAAACCAACTTGGGTTAAGAGGAAATGGATGAGGAAGGATGACCCAAAGCGCTTGGTTATCCACACCGCCTTAAGAGCCAGAAGCACATCAAGATGATATATTGATAATGGCTACTCAAGGCACATGATGGGAGAAAGTGAACTATTTGTCTAACATGAGGAAGCTCAAGGTGGATGTGTTACCTTTGGTGATGACAACACTGCCAAAATTCTGAGTGTTGGAACCATAGTTGCCCTTGGCATTCCTCCACTCACCGAGACTCTATGTGCAAGGGTTAAAACACAACTTGGTTAACATAAACCAAATATCTGACAAAGGCTATGCAGTCTAATTTGGGAAGGATGGATGTGTAATCAAGGATCATGAGGGAGGTAAAATCCTAATTAAGGGAATGGGGAGAAGTGACAATTGCTATGTCATTGAACCCTACAAACAAGAAGTGTGTACTTATCTCATATCACAAAAGGATGAGACCGATCTTTGGCATCAAAGATTAAGTCATCTTAACTTTAAGGACCTAGTTAGACCTAACAAAAAAGGGATAGTCAAAGACTTACCCAAGCTAAGTAAAATTGACAACCCATTATGAAAATGTTGTCAAATGGGAAAACAAACTAGAGTCCCTCACAAGAAAACTACACAAATAGGGACATCTAAACCCCTAGAGCTTCTCCACATGGACTTAGCTGGTCCTACTAGAATAGAAACCTAGGAGGTAAGAAGTATTTCATGGTGGTGGTTGATGATTTCTCTCATTTCACTTGGGTAGCATTCCTAAGGGAGAAATCTGAGGTTTTCAATGAATTCTTGAACATTTGTAAGAGAATTCAAGTTGAAAGGGAATTGACCATCAAGTGTATTCAAAGTGACCATGGAAGAGAATTTGAGAATCATAAATTCTTGGATTGGTGTGATGAGATGAGAGTCAAACATGAGTTTTCAGCCCCTAAAACTCCTCAACAAATGGAGTGGCTGAAATAAAGAATAAAACTCTACTTGATATGCCTACCTCTATGCTTACAAGCAAATACTTAGTCAAAAGATTTTGGACCGAGGCAACTAGCACTACATGTTATGTCTCAAACCATGTCTACCATAGACCGGGGACGGACAAAATAACCTATGAATTAAAGAATGAAAAAAAGCCAATTATTAAATACTTTAGAGTATTTGGCAACACTTGTTATGTCCTTAGGGATAGAGAACATCTCGAAAAATTTAACAAGAAAAGTGATGATACTATTTTCCTAAGATATTCCACCACAAGTAGAGCCTACCGAGTATATAACAAAAGAACTCTCAAAATGGAAGAGTCAATCAATGTAGCAGTAGATGATCATGGGTTAACACAAGTACAAGTTGATTTAACTATTGTGTACTTAGGTCATAAGGTGGAGACCTTATCTCCTAAGGAGATTAAAGGTTCTCAACAAGTCCAAGAAGAGCTCCCATCTTAGCCTAGCTCTGAGAATGAAGTTGAAGAGGTTCAACCTTGTCCTAAGAGAAGAGACTCACCAAAGGATTGTGAAATGTCATAAAAGTAATCCAAGAGGGGTGGGGTGGATAGGATTTCTAAATTAATTTGCCCCTTTTTAATTTACCTTGT
>JAOXJP010170174.1:0-12694 GCA_025762735.1 Platanus orientalis
CTCGTGTGTGTCCCATCAGGGGGGGTGTCGCACTTGATATCAGACCGTATCACGGTAAACACGTAATGGACAAATAACTGTATATTTATTAATGCACCCTTTGTCAGACATCGTGTCACATCCTGAACAGAAATTGGAGTGGTATGTATCCATTCAGACTGAACTTGCAGAGGTTGGGCTTTTTTTTATTTTGAATCATCCCTGGTCTAAATGGGCAGATATCACTCCATTACCAATCAGTGCATGACATGTGGCCTGATGAGGTGTTTGAATCAATACATATGGGTCGAATGAGGGTATTACAGTAAATATAAATTGGATAAGTAGCTGTATATTTATTTATGCACCCTTTGTCAGACATCGTGTCACGTCCTGAGCATAGACCGGAGTGGTATTTTTCTATTCAGACTGGAGATGGTGTGATCTCGGATTTTTCCAACCTGATTCGTTGCCACCCAACACCTAGCCATACTCGCTGCAGGAAAATGGTTACTTGCGTCAGCTTTGCCAATCAAAGGGAATGGGTTGGACTTGAGTATAACTAGGCCCAGCCTTGGCCTTGTGTAGCAAGGCACGAATCCATTTTGTAGTCCAAAGTTAGCTCTAATCTCCAACTTATTTCTGTGTCGAGCCCTCAAATCAAGCCGGAAGGTGCTTTGGTTAGCGCAAGCCATTAAAGGTGGCTTTACATTGGATGCTGGCCCAGTCTACTATTGGGTTTAGGCCTGGAAGACACGGTGAAAGCCTGGTGTGTTGTGATATCTCTTAGTGCAAACCAGCCGGCTAACTTGGTTCATGCTCAGGTAAATCCCAAATTAAGAGCAGAACCAGCTAGCCAATTCACTTTCAAATCAGGAGAGAAACTTATCAGGTCGAATAGTTGTGATTCTGGCCTGGCCGGTTAAGACCATGAAATAATGGACCCCAAGGCTGGCTAATCCTGACCTGGTTTAAATTCAATTCAAACCCGTTGGGCATTTTCCATCCTTTATAGTAGCAAATGGGTTGGGCTAGATTATGGCTTCGGTCCAACATTATCTCTAGTTGGTCACAAGCCATTATAGTCTGAACTTAACTCCGAGCTCTTTTTATTTATGTTTGAATGCTTTTATGAAGCTTTAATCCAGGTTACGTGGTTAATTGGAGCTGCCCAAGCCCAATTCAAACTGACCCACCTTAGGTGCAAATGGGGGCTGCTAGTTTGTTAATGGGTTTAGTTCAGGCTCAGCTGGGCTTTAGGCGAGCATGGGCATAAAATAGTTGGAATAAGTTCTGGGCATAGCTGTGTCTTTAAGCCAAAACCCAATTGGCAAACTTAATTTAGGTTGGGCCAATGCTTAGTTTTAGCCTAAAACCAGCTAAACAATTCATTTTCACTATGAAAATTAGGCTGTTACAGTACTAGCGTTGCCCAGTAAAATCATATCATAATGGACCTTAAGGGGTGCCTTTGTTTGGCAAAAGCATTTTTGGCTGGTCCAGCCTTGGCTCAGTATATTATTGAGCCCTTAAAGAAACCAAACTTTATACTCTGGGCCTATAAATGCTGCCCAAGCCTTACAGTGGGCCAGATTTAACCAAAACTCAATGAAGCCCATTAATAATTCTGTGCCCCTGTTCAGAACGCTCATCTCTTTTACCTTTCCTTTCTATCCTTAATATAGGATTTGCATGATCAAGGCCTGGGATATGAGCAATGGTATACCTGCCGGTATGGACAATGGTATCCTGAACTTTAATTTTAGATTGCTGTAGTATTTGAGCGTTTTATTATTGTTTTATCAATATGGGTTTGGACCTAGTTTTGGAATAGGTGGATAGAGTCCATCTTGAAAAAGCTACCGGTCCAGGGCCATGGTGATTTTATTTTTTGGATTTTTTCTACTGCGGAAAACTGGACTAGTTGGTCTCAGGAAGTCAATCTGAATCCTTCATTTTGGAATCTAAGATTCGGTGTAGCACAAGTACTATACAAATCATGTGACAATTAACTATCCAAATGAGCTAAAACTTGGATGGTTGTAAACTATTCTTTTTTCTGTCACCGCCATCCATGAGCGGCTTTTGGTTTAATACAGATATTTTAGCAAGAAATCCAATAGAATTCAGAATAGTTCTTGGTGCAATGATCTTTGTACTTGTTTGATTTTATTTCCTCACACAGCTGTCATATAGATTGATTGTTCCATATTTTAATCTTCCAGCCTGCTATACAAGCATCTGAAATTAATGTTCAAAAACTTGGAATATCATATGAAGAGGATGTTATTATTTTGTATCCAAGCAATTTGATGAATTAATCCTAATGGTTCATATCATAATAGTGCTAGTTGATGAGAGTTATTTGGGAACAAAAAAAAGTAGTATCAGTCGTGGACTATTCTTTCAATTCCACTACAATACAACTATATCTAGTTTGAACTCGCAATTAGAATGTATATGGGTAGACCCGTATAATGTGTTGGAAAAGTGTCTTGAATTCAACTCGAATACAACCTGTTTTGATTAGTATAAGTTTAGGTTGGAGATGTGGTGATTCAACAAAGTTTGCATAAGGCATTGAACGGAAAACATGTTAGAATGTTGGAAAGCAACTGAAAGGATTGTGATATGAAGGCTATGAGTGTGATTCGTTTGTAACTTGCTACAAACTTGCGGATGAGGTGCTGTATAATATTCTGATTGAAGATGTTGCAGCAAAACTTTTGGTTAAAGCTTGAAAACATTTATAAAACGAAATCCCTTTCGAATCATCTCTACCTTAAGTAGAAACTCTATATCTTACAGATGTGAGAATGTATGGTATCTTTGAACATCTTAATAAGTTTAATAATATTATTTGTTAGTTGATAACTATTGGGTCAAATCTTGAGGAAGAAGAGAAGCCCTTAATCATGTTATCTTCGCTTCCTTTGTCATATGAGTATCTTGTGACAACTCTGCTCTATGATAAGGATAATATTGATTTAGAGAATGTTACAACAACCTTTCTTTCAAATGAATTGAGAAAAAATTGCTTTGTTGACGAGATTTAGGTTGAGCCTTTGGTTTCTCATGGAAAGATAAAGGGAAAGGGTTTGGTAGATTCTAGGAAGATTTGAAGTATTACTATTTCCATAAGAAAGGACACATTAAGGCTTATTACCCTAAGTTCAAAGAAAGGAAGGAAAGAAAATGCAACTCCTTGGTTACAACTGGAATTATGAAAGAAAACTTAGATGGTTACGTGGTTTTGTTTGTGAACATTGGGATGATGGTTCTTCGGACATTTGTAATCTTGATTTGGATAACTATTATCATATGTGTTTCAATAGAGATTTGTTTTTCACCTACAAGTCAATTGATGGTGGTGTTGTCCTGATAGGTAATGGTACGCTATGTAAGATTCTTGATATAGGGACAATCAAAATCAAGATGTATGATAGGGTTTTAAGAACATTGATAGATGTTTGGCATTGTGAGCATTGTAGAAAGACTGGGTGGTCTACCTGCCCCACTTCGGGGAATTGCGCCTGGCTGGTTTGAGTCGGCCTTTGGGCTTGAGTTCGAAGTCACCACCAACTTAGGTTTTTACAAACGGGGTTGGACGTCTACCTCCTTTCTTGGGGAAGGGAAGATGTGGACTTTCAGGGTCCAGACTAGGCACTTGATCCTAGGGTTGACTCTCTTACAGGGTCTAGTTTCCAAAGTCCTAGGTAAGCTGTTTAGTTGTGATTGGGGAAGGTGTTAGGTACTCCAATTACACACCTTTTTAGGGTGGCTCCTCTGACCTAACCATTTTTTAAAATTTTATTAAGTAGTGAATAAGAATAGGGGTTTTAAGAAGATTTTATGCTAGTATGCCTGATCTTTTACAGAGTGAAAGTTTAGGCGTATGGTCTTAGTTGGGTCTCACTTGACCTTCACAATTAATTCTAGATTATGGAATTCATGAACACAATGTATTTCAGCAGGTTTGTAAGTTTATGGGCTACTATGAAAGGTCAGACATCCAGGGATGGAAGTGGGTGTTACTTTGATCAAGTATGCTTGAAAATAGGGGTACACCTGATCTTTCACAAAATGAAAGATCAGGCATACTACCTTAATTAGGCCCCTTTTGATCTTGGTGATATGTCAAGTGATTGGGGCCTTAAGATGAAGTATTTTTTTAGAGGTTGAGGGGCCATTATGAGTTAGGACACGGTTGAGGGTAATCTAGGAATTTTCTATTCTGGTATGCTTGAAAGACTAGGGTATGCCTGATCTTTCACTACTATACATTTTCCAGAAATCTAACAACTTTTTCCTAGATTTTTGGGCTACTTCCTAGGGTCCACTGACCCTAGGATTTTTTAGGAGGGTGGGTGGCTTCCTCAGACAGGTCTCTGAGTAAACCCAACTCTTGGAAATCAGGTGGAACCCCCTTTTGGATTTTTCCAAAAGGAGGGGTACTGTGTATTCAACATAGTTTTAACAGTAAAGTCAAAATTATGGGACCCATTTCTTGAGATTTAAAAATGGGGTGAGTCTCAAATTTGACAAAGAGGTTAAGAGGTGAGGCATACATCTTTAGTTAAAATTTTAGGCGCAGATTCATTATCTACACAGAGTTATGATATTAACAAAACAAATAGTTTCTTAGAGACACTTTTTGGACATCATGACATATGTGTATAAATAAATTGCAGTAAAAATAGAGAAAAATGATAAATATGTTCACCAAAATTTGATTACATACTTAAGTTAATCAACTAAATAGTGAAAAACGAATTGGGGCCGAAACATTTTTTAAGGAGGAATAAAAAATCAATCATAGTGGTTGACTCTCTTAGACAGCATATAAATACATTGTTTTATGGGATAAAATGGGGTCATTCTTAGAGTCAAACACTATTTCCATGGACCCAAATTGGGCACATTGGTAGGTCTAGGGATCAGTGACAAATAGTCTAAGTCATTGGTCCCCACTTCAATTTAAAAAACAAAGGAAACATTGCTTTCTCACGAAAGCATATAAGAAAAACAGTAAAGGAGGAGACAAATTGTCTCTCCCATGTTTCACTAATGGGTGCATGGAAGTGGGGTCATCATAGCATGGGAGAGTTATGTTCCAAATTTAAAAGAGGGGAGAGGGAGGGTACCTACTTGACCGTGGGGATTTCCTTCTTTTTCCTTTCTTCCTTTTCGTTTTTTATTTCTTTCTCTCTTTTTTCTCTTTCTTTTTCTTTATTTTCTTTCCTTTTCTTTCTTTTTTTATTTTTTATTTTGGTTGGCTTCCCTTCAACGAATCAAGGGGGGTTTATAGTGGAGACCAAGGGGGGTGAGGTGGCAAGGAAGGTTTGAGAGGGGGTGAGGTGGTTGGAAGAGGGAAGGGGTGAAATGAGTGGTAGGGAAGTGACGTGAGGTGGGGGGTGAGGTGTGGGCTTCTAGAAGGGTGACTGTGAGGTGTGTGGCTATAGTGTGGAGGTGGGGGATAAGTGGAGGGGGTGAGGGGTGAGTTGGAGTCTTCTAGAAGGTCCTAGATAGGAGGGGTGAGGTGGTGGGCCCTCCTTGCCCTGTGTATGGTAGGGAGAGGAGGTTAGGGAGAGGGTGGGGCCCATGGTGGGGGTGTAAGGCTTAGGGGGGTGGTCTCAGGGTACCCACCCTCTATTTGGAATATTCCAAATAAAGGGTGTAAGGTTTAAAAAATGTTTTAGGGGTGTTTTGTGTAAAAATAAGTTATTTTGTCTTGATTTCTCCCCTGTACTGTCTAGGCTTACCTTTTAGGTCTTATGACTCCCAACTTTTTAAGGTTAATAAGTTTTTTCACCTCCCGGACATTCTAGTTACAACGCAATTGTCGGAATCAGAATCGGATTTGGATAAGTGGGTCAAAATTAGCTTTGAATGTTCCTAAACTGACTTGTACCAGTAAAGGAGTAAGAGGGAAAAATTGATTTTTGAAGTCTCCATATAAAAAATAGTCCTCAAGATTTGTGAGCCATAGGCTCTGACTGCTCGCAAATCAGATGTTTGAGTTGAAAGTTATGTCTGAAACCCTAAATTGTCTTGGACCAAACTCTGCATGGATTTATAACAAGATTTTTCTAGGTTTGAATGGAGTACAATGGTAACCATGGTTGTTTAGGTCTTAGAGTTATGATTCCATGGGGCCTAACAGGTAGAGAATCTGATTCTTGGTGAATTTCTGGGAGATTTTTTAAGGAATGTCACATAATCGAGAAATGTACCCTAGGTTGGTGAAGAACTAGGTCATCGAGTAGTGCTGGTTTTGTGAAAGAATTTATCTATTAGGGAATTTATTAAAGATCTCAAAACATATAAAAAATGAGCCTAACCTTAAAGGATTTGGACTTCCGAAAAGTTCTCGAGGGCTCACAAAGTGTTCATGGCTGGTAAAGGTGAATTTTCTATATTTTAGGGGAAGAATGAGACAATTGGGGGGCATTGTGACCCTTAAGGTTTTTCTCAAAGAGATTTAGGGCTTACCAGGGTATGGCCACTGACCGGTTGAGTTTCTGATTTGTGTTGGGCCTTCAGGGTTTTATCGAGGGTCTGATTTTGAAGAGAAATAGTGTATTTTGAGGGCGTGGGGGAAAAATGGTAATTTTCTTACCCTGTTGTGCCTTAATATGGCAATGTTCATGAAGGCTGGAGAATTATAAAAAAGTAGGTTTCATAGCCTATAGTTTGAGGTCATTGGAGGTGTAGGGGTAAAATGGTTATTTGCCAACCCTTTGAGATTTTGATGTTGGAGGCCTTGTGAAAGCTACTAAAGTCCACATGTTTTCATTATAGAGGATATTTTAGAGAGTTGTGGAGGAAATGTATTCAAATAGGTCTTGATTTAATTTTTATGGGTGTAGGGGTAAAATAATAATTAACTAGCCTTTTGATGCTTCAATGTGGGAAGGCTTATGAAGGTTGGAAAATTAAAGGTGTTTTGGTTGTAGCAGAGATGTTGGAAAGTGAGGTTCAATAAGGTTTGATTGGGTCTTTTGAAGGTGTAGGGGTAAAATAGTAATATGTTAGCCTTTCGATGCTTCAATGTGGGAAGGTTTATAAAGGTTGAAAAATTCAAGGTGTCTTGGTTGTAGTAGAGATGTTGAAAAGTGGGATTCAATAAGGCTTGATTGGGCCTTCTAAAGGTGTAGGGGTAAAATGGTAATTTGCTAGCCTTTTGATGCTTAAATGTGGGAAGGCTTATGACGGTTGACAAATTCTGGGTAGGTGAGATGATGATTCTAGATCTTTAGGATTTTAGAATATTCTCAGTGTTATTGTGATCGTAACCAGAATGTCCATTGAGAATGCTTGCCTATTTAAAGTTCAGGGGTATCTAGACTTTGGTCCTATCCTATGCTATAATGAACCCATTTGATTCCATTTACTTACCCAAGTCAAAATTTGGGTGCTGATAGATGCCCCCCTTTGGTATGTGTGGCGTAGCCATGCGTAGCAAAGGAAAGAAGCCCCTAAATTTTGTCTTGGTGGAAGTATTACTTTCACTTTTGTATAACTCATGGATACTAGGTGGATTGTTTTTGGTAAACCTACCGTTACATTTGGTGGGTAAATGAAAGGGTTAAAATTGGTCTCGCCCTCTTGGATTGAGCAGTTTTTTTTTGTAAACATCTTGTCTCTGTTTTTTTGAAGTGCCTTCTTGAACAAATAATCCATTTAATCAACTTTTTTGAAGAAATTTTTTGAAATCAAATAGTTTTGGAAAATTTTTGAAATTGGGTATTAGTTGATTAAAGGAATCTTTGTCTTTTTGGAACACAAGGTTTTATTCATGAGTCATACTTGGGTTACTAATATTTCTTCTACCTTTAGTGATATTACTATAAGCATATGCATTGTGTTGGGAGACATGTAAGTCATCGACATATGGTGGAATTGCTAAAAATCTAAGGAAAACTTCGTTGAAAACCGATTATACAAAAGCAGTAAATTCATGCAAACCAATATGATGATCTTAACATTTGTCATTATTTTTGGCTCACCATTCATGCAAACCAATATGATGATCTTCCTGTGGTATTCTCATAAGTTTTTTGTGGTAAATTATAACTTTTGTCACTGTTTTGGACAATAGTTATAATAAACATTCCATAATCTATGTAGTTGATTGTGTTATTTATCCCCATTCCTGATAAAGGTATAAGCCCCATATTTTTCATAGATTGTGGACTAGATTGTATTTTTTTCCCTTATTATGGACAAAAGTTATAAATGGAGAGACTCATAGAGAGATTTTGAAAAGCTGTGGGACCTTGAAGGGTCAATTTTATGGATTGATCTATAGTGTTGTTATCGTCTTAAGCGAACAACGTTACATTTTTGTATTCTTTGCCCCTATTCTGGACAAAGTTTACAAGTGTTGGGACTCAAGGAGAGATTTTGGGTGACTTTCTTTAAAAATCCATGGGACCTTGGAGGGTCAGTACTATATATTATTTATGAATAACTTTGGAGGTTTATGTCATAATTAATGGAATATATAGACTATGGATCGAATCTGTAATGGTGTCCTTGTCCTTGAACCACACTACAGCTTGAGACCAATTAGCTAAAATTTTATAATGACTATTTTCTCGAAGCTAGGGTGGGATCCCATGGGATCGGTTATTGTGCCTTACCCCGTAATAACATCCCAGTCGCTGTTACGAGAGGCCTATTACACAACATTTGAAGGGAATGCGAATCACACTTATGTCTCAATATAAGCCTTGTCACGAGGGTGGCCTATGCTCAACTGGTTGGGCTGTTGAAGCAGTGGCCTGTCTAGTCGACAACACAAGTCGGGAGATGTTGTTGCGCTTTCTTCGAGAAGCTATAGGAGTCGAAATTGACCATGCTAGACAACAGTTGTTTGAACCTTGTATAATGTTGAAATTGTGGTTCAAAGTATTGCTAGTCTTAGGGATTGAATTTATAATGTTACCTGTGTTGCGTCAGGTAATGCTATGGGGTGACCTTGGTGAGTCATGCGGCTGATAACTGGCTAAATAGCAAGGGTCATTTTGTTGGTTCGACCTACAGTAGGATAAACTGGGGTGCCCTCTATTGCATCAACGTGGCCTTTGTTGGGACTCTACATGAGATTTTGTTTTACTCTCTCCGGAAAGCTGTGGATGGTCTGTGTTGATCGGGTGCTGTGAAGGAGATTTTCTGGTCTTAGGTGAATACAAGAGTTTTGTATTTATAGACTTAAAAATTATACAAACTTGTGGAATGAATTGCATTACTTGCTTATTCGATAGGCAAATATCGTAGTTTTGCCATTCCTTGCAATGTCCAACGTGACATGCTATAAGTAGAGGGCCTAATCAGGGTTTGTTAGGAATTTTTAAGGCTTTCTCCGAAAGCTATGGTGATTCTGAAAAATCGATGCTATGTATTTCTTGTGCGAATTCCATATGAGGATTTACATCTTGCAAAAAATAGATAGGTTATGAGATAGAATGGCATTGCTCATACCCGAAGGGCAAATGCTGACATATCTTCTTATAAGTTCAAAACCGACGTGAAGTTACTGAACCTTGTGTGGCATAGTCAGGGCTTGTTGTGTTGGGAGAAATTTTGAAGTCTGCTCTAAGGCTATGGAGATCCTGAAAGATCGGTGCTAAATATCATGTCAAGATTATTTTGAGGGATCATTTCATAAACAATAAATAAACTTATGGTATGATGTTCTGACACCTGACTACACCCGAACAGCTAGAATGTCAGAGAGATTGCCTTTCTTGTAACATCATTACAGACATGATGTTAATGAACCTTGTGCGGTAGAGTCAGGGCTTGTTGGGAGAAGAATTTGTAAGCTTGCTCTAAAAGCTATGGTGATCCCGAAAGATCGGTGCTAAATATTATGTCATGACCATCTTGTCATGGATAATAGATAGGCTATGGTATGAAGGTGACATTGCTCATGCCTGAAGCTCAGCATCAATGGTTTTGTCTTTGGTTGGTCTGTCAGCCAAAATTTGTGTAACCTGAATCGGCCTGTTTGTTTGGTTGAGTGGAAGAATATTTGTTTGTTTTATTGTTTTTGTTTTGTTTGTTGTTGTTTGTTAGGGCTTGGATTGGCCATAATTTGCTCAAAATGTGGCCTTCAAGAGGGCCAAAAGAATTTGTGTTGTTATGTATGAGTTTGAAGATGGCCTTCAAGATGGCCAAGTGATGATGACTTGGGGCCTTTGAGACGGCCAAAATTTTGATAGTGGCCGATAAGAGGGCCTAAAGGTTTGTTGAGTAGCGGCCTTCAATATGGCCTCATTGTTTGTTTTGTTTGAAAATGGCCTTCAATATGGCCTCAATGTTTGTGGTTGTTTTTGTTATTGTTTGTGTTTAAAGGGGCCTTCAATATAGCCTCACAGTTTGTTGTTGTTGTTGTCTGTGTTTGAGGGGCCTTAAACTTGGCCTATTAGTTTGTTTGAAAGCGGCCTTCAAAATGGCCTCAAGAGTTATTCTGAATGCGACCTTTAAGATGGCTTGATGGTTGTTTGAAAGCGGCATTTAAAATGACCTCAATGGTTATTTTGAATGCACCCTTCAAGATGCCCTGATAGTTTGAAAGTGGCCTTCAAAATGGCCTCAAGGGTTGTTTTGAATACAACCTTCAAGATGGTCTGATGGTTGTTTGAAAACGGCATTCAAAATGACCTCACGGGCTATTTTGAATGCGACTTTCAAGATGGCCTGATGGTTGTTTGAAAGCGGCCTTCAAAACGGCCTCAAGGGTTGTTTTGAATGCGGCCTTCAAGATGGCCTAATGGTTGTTTGAAAGTGGCCTTCAAAACAGCCTCATGGGTTGTTTTGAATGCGGCTTTCAACATGACCCCATCTTTTTTGTTGTTTTTTTTTTTTATGGTTTTAGACTACTTAATTTGATGTATTGACATTAAAAGAATCGTGTTTGTGTTATGCTTAATCTATTGGTGGAGGTGATTATCGCGAGAAACCTAATTTAAATCCTTCTTACCTCGTGAAGTTTATGTCACGCTACATGTTGCAGTGAGGTTTTGATCTCATTGGTCAAGCATGAGATTTAAGAGCCAGAGAAAATGTATGAATGAGGCTTTTTGCTATGTTGGCATTTGTAGCAGCCCTTGGGCCTGGTTCTTCTTAAATAGCTCTAAATGTCTGAATCTGCCATATGACGGTCATTGATTGTGCTTGAGAATTTGTTGCCGATGGTCATGCCCATGTTGCCTCAAGATCAAGGAGGACTTTATTCATAAGATGAAATATGGCGTAGGTTGTGGGTTTGAAAGAAAGGGATAAATGGTCCAAAAAATATGAACTATCAAGTATTATCTCAATTTTTCAATGATAATAGGAGGTCTTGAATTGGAGGACAACATGTAGTTTTAGGCTCAACATTATAACTCGCCTATTGGGTTATTGATTGTTCAATATGTCATGATTGTCTTGACTGTCTATGAATGTGAGCAATTTGAAAGGCTTTGAAAGATAAGAGGTCTATCTAGGTATGTTCAAGGCTAAAAAATGTGTATATACTTGCAGAATGTGACTGAACCTTATTCAGGTTGCTTACGTACCTTGGTTTAGGGATCACGTCAAGTGTAGTTCAATGGTAAATGTATTTCATCTTTAAGCTTGAAGGTTCAATATTGATGGTAGTTTTTGCAATGAAGTGGTTTGAGTGGGAAATCCTCCTCGCTTTTTTATTTTTTAGTTTGCTTGTTTTTAGGAGGAGGTTTCTTGTGATGATGCCTACTACAATAAGAGAGCTTGGATGAAAGTCTTGTTTAAAAAATGGTTCATTCTACAAGAACGGATGAATGCTTGAACATATTGAATTGTACTTATGGGTACTTTTCAAATTCTATATGAGATGAACTGAAAATGGAATGGGTCTATCATTATGATAGAACTGAGGTTGTATAGTTGTGGTTGTGAAATTTGATAATGCAGCATACTGCTATGGAAGTGAGGCAAGATTAGTCATGTGAATGTACTTAAACAATCAAAGAAGTTGTGATTAACAAGAAGAAGCCTTTATTGTTGGCTCAAAATGGTTGACTATTGATTAACTTTGAATAGGTCATTTTAAGGATTCTGATCGGCCAAAGATGATCTCTGCTTATTTCAACGAACAATTGTGATTATACTTGACATGGGTTTAATATATGGAAAATATTGTATTTAGAAAAAAAGAGGCTCTTTATTTTGGTGCGAAGTGTTTGACTAGTGGAAAATTATATGTGGGTCATTTTTGGGAATTTGGTCTGCCAAAGACGGCTTCTTATCCTTTCTAGGTGCATTAGGAGCATGATTGTCGACTGCAATGGTAGAGCACTAGGAGCATGTTGTCAATCGTTAGAGTGGAGCTTCAGAAGCCAATTGTTGGTTGTTGGATTTCTTCATGAAGAGCAGATGTTTGACTAGACAATTTTTCCTTTCTTTGTTTCCTTTTTTGCCCCAAGGCCCTCTCAGGTTTTCCTTCAATTGAGATTTTATTTTCCTTCTTTTGCTCTTGATGCCTTTACAGGTTTTCATCAAGACTTAGATCTTTCAATACACTTAACAAGACACTGCACCACCAATTCGACTTCATTTTTACATATTGGGCAAAAGGAAGAGATATTGATATTTCTTTCAACAAGATTTTCCTTAACTGGAATAGTATTATTGCAAGTCTTCCAAAAGAAATGCTTGATTTGGGGGGAAGGGGGGTTATCAA
>JAOXJP010170185.1:0-12694 GCA_025762735.1 Platanus orientalis
AAGATATTTAGCATTAAATGCATTCACACCTTAAGGCCATTTTTGACAACCCTTGGATTAGCATCTTCCCATTTAATTCTTCACCCCCTCCCTTAGATCTAAACCTTGGATTTCAAATCCCTATAGAGCCCATCACATGCCCCCAATTGGTATCTTCATGCCCTCCCCTTTGAAATTACAACCAATGGGATGTTGCCAAAGAGCATCTTCCATGTCTCCCTTCCACCTCACCTATGCATGCTCAATAGCACACCCCTAATCTCACCCTCCATTCAACTAGCACAACTTAGATCTGCCCCTCCATATAGCAAAGTCATAAATCCATGCCCCTTAGCCTAAACATATTCTAGCCACCCAATCCAATTGCATCCTAACCCTCCACCTCATTTAGGATAGACATCATCCTAGCCCTCCACCTAGCAAACCCCAAGATCAATCTCCACCCTCCATTGCACCAATTTAGGGCTATAAATAGCCTCAAATTCGTGCAGCCCCTGGTTTTGGCAAACAAAAACCTTAAAATCTCTAAGGCAAGAAGAATAAGAAGAAGGAGAGAGGAATTGACAAACCTTAGGCTACTTGGACCAAGGAAAGCCTAAACTTTAATCTACCTGCTCCCCATTATGATCATATGTCAATATCACATGCTGTTATGCTGTCCAATTCATGTCTAAGCACTACTCCAATTCGGGTTATACAGTAGAGGCTTTACTGGCTTCTATTTTGAATCGGTTTTGATGTTAATTTTATTGTGAATTTTGTAGAGGGCTTCTTAAGCCCAAATTTTACTATGTTAAACTAGATATACATGCTAGATGCTAGATTTAATTTCGTGATTTTAGGAGCTATGGAAGGCCTCAAGATGGCCCTTTAAACAGACACCAAAAATTGAGTCTTCTGAGACCTATTTTAGTGAATATTTTGTGATTTTAGTTTGAATTTTATTTGCATGATATGAAACCCAATTTTTTATATGATGTTCATATATATACTGTCTACTAGCATGTATAATTTCATAATTTTTTTAAAACCCTAAGGGTTCCAAAATTGAGAAATCCATCTGTTGGATTTTCTCTCAGTAACTAACGCCTGATTTTTAGGGAATTAAAAATCAGGCGTTGAGATCTAGGACCCACCCTAGGGAGCCTGATTCTTCTCCAGCCCTGTTTCATGTCAAACATAGTCTCTGAAGTTCAATCCTGTGCATGTGCACCTCTGTAGGCCCTTATTCTATCCCAACTTTTGAATTTAATTTCAGGCATTTGATGGAGATTCAGGCGTTATAGTGAATTTCAGGCTTTAAGCCTGGGTTAAAAGCCATGTCTTTCAAACTTTAATTGTATGTGTGCCCTAGGTGTAGTGCAAGGACCCAATAGACACCGAGAGTAGAGCTTGCTATGCAAGTAGATAGGTTTTACAATTTTAACCTTGATTGTAATGTAATTCAATCTAAATAAAATTTGATAGCTTGGTTGTGAGTTTTGAGAGTGGATGTAGGCCCGAGTGCCGAACCACTATAAATATTGTATTGTATGTTTGTGTGTGGTGTGAATTGTCTTTTTTTTATATATTTACATGACATGTTTATCATTTCATATATAATCTTTCACGTACAATTGCAATTAAGTAAAAACATAAAAAAAATCAATATCACATATTGCCATTTCATTACACTTGAATCTATAATAATTGAAGTATATTTAATAAATGCATTAAAATTCCAAGTATTATAACAAACATCTTAAATTGGAATTTTAATTGGGGGTAAATTAGAAAGAATTGTTAGATATCCTATTCACCCCCCTAAGATAAAGCTCGGAATTTTAGTAGTGTGTGGCTAATTTCGAAGGAATAGGAGCTAAAAATCCTATTTAAGGACATGTAGTATATGATGGTAATATCGGTGGATGCACTGATACGAATGCCAAGAACAATGACCATTCGATACGTTCAAACTTTGATTTGACGTATAACAGTGTCAAGTTTGTGTTTGGATCACATAAAACTCAGTTTGTAACTAAGAAATGACTTAGTGTCTAGTGATCCAAGCCAATGTGCCTGAAGCACGTGTACGTAAGTACTCTATTCAGGTTGAGTATATGTGGGATATTTGTGAATAGTAATCCAAGTTTGAACACCTGAATGACATTTGTTAAGGAAATTCAAGTGGAGGCACTTGATGGACATAAATGTCAGAGAATCGCGTGATAAGTGATATAAACCTTATCTAAAAGACATGCATGTTAGAGGGGTTGATACACGATATGCCAAAGGGCTATCTAAAGTGTAGTTTCATCTATAATGGTTAACCCATTTTGTAAAAGGCCTTGGAGATATTAATCTCTGAATGTCGAAAGGATTGGATAGACCTAGTAGGTGGTGTTGATGGACACCCAACCTGACTGTTTTAAGTTCAATGGGAAACCAACTTAAGCTGCTTGAAGGTGCAATGGGTAAATGAGTCAGTACTACTAGGAAACATAACTGTCACTTTTGTGACTTTAAACCATTCCTATGACATTCCACAAAAGGAGATTTTATGGAGTAGTGCTTTAAGCCTACAGTCAAGGACTGTGGATGGAAGGATGAAAACTAAGTTAAATGGCAAGTCTAGGACTGCAATCAGTTTCTCTTAATGAGTTTAATTTGGAGACTCGGGTTGGGTTGAAAGAACACCCAGGTTGAGCTAAAACATGCTCTGGATGAGTTCAAATAAAACTTTAGTTGAGCTTAAACATGCTCTGATGGGTTAAAACATATCTTGTATAGGATGAAAATACCCTGGTTGGGTTAAAACATACCTTGGTAGAGCTGAAAACATATTCTTGATGGATCTTAAAAGAGTACATCATTGCTCGAAGTTTGGTACTTTGATATCAAATTAGCTAATCACCTTTCTAAGGGTGGAAGGTAGTCACTTCCTATGAAATTCAGGTCATCTCTAGAGCCCTTTAGTAAAACCGAGATGAGCATAAACTTTAAAGTGCCAACCATAGGAAGTGTAAACCCTCAATAGAGGACTGAGTGTATAATGAGCTGGGTTTGTCAAAAGAGATATTAGTTCTAGGGTACTCCGCTATGTTCTCAAATAGACAACAATTTGTCACACAAGGTGTTGGTTCTAGGGACATCCACCATGCAGTGATGCTCAGTGACCTCGCTTATTACTCGTAATACCTGTTTTCAAAAAAATTTAAAACAAGTGAGAGATTGTTGAAAATGAAAGGTCTTAAAGACCATTAAAAGCTTTCCAAGAAAACCATTTTTGAATTTGGTGTTTTCAAAATTGCTCAAAAACTAGCTTTTGGGAATAGTCCCACATGGGAAACTTGGAAAAACTAATTGCACTATATAAGATACCACTCTCCCACTACCTTATGTATTTTGAGAGCCCTCTCTCTCTTTCTTTTTGCTACGGTGTAGTAAGGTGCACACCTTGCGCACAAGCACACATGCATGAGCACGGGCATGAGCTCGGGTACAAGCAAAGGCAAGGGCTTGGGCGCAATGGTGCTTGAGGCACACTTTGCATTTCTCATGTGCGCATCATTGCGAGTCTTATTAGAGTCGCAAGATTCTTTTTTGATGTCTTAGATGGATTTTCGTAGAACCGGGTTAGTCATGGAAAAATGGTTCAAACTTGGACCTGTAATCGATTGAACCTAGACATGCATGAATGAACCGGATTAAAAGTGGGTGAACGTGTTGGACTAAAAGTGCACAAATGAGATTGTTTAGGGGTGCGCGAATGAACCAAATAAAGTGTACGAATGAGTGGACCAAGGCCCGCGAATGTGTCACACCAAGGCCGGTGAATGAGTAGACCATGTGCACGAATAGGCTGTACTAAGTCCATTCGTGATGACCCGAAATGGACATAGGGTTGCATTTGACTCAAGAAATGCCCATTCCGAGGGCTCATTCACACATGTTTGTGTGATTGATTGTCACCCGAATTTGGACAAATGTCTAGGGTGGTTGAGGCCTTATAAAAAAGGCCAAAGTGGGCTAAAATCCATGAGTTGGCAAGAGAGGGAAAGACAACAAAAAAGGGGAGCCAAGAGGAAGAAAATGAGGAGAAGAAGAAGAGGCCAAATGGCCATGGGCTTTCAGGCCTGCGAATGGGTTTCTCTCTCTCTCTCCCTTTCTCTTTTTGTCCTATGACCAAAGGTCCGTTCTTGTATTTGGACTCGCTCCTTCATATGAGGTTGCAACTTGAGTCCATGGACTCCAAACCCCCACACAGTGATTCCTTTGGAATGACACTGTATTTGAGGTCTTTGTCTTTGTGACTTGGTTTTGACATATAATGTTCAACTTCCTAAGGCGAAACTCTACTGAAATTTTCATAAAATTTGAACATATTTTTTGTCACTTAGTTTTATGCGTACCCAATCACTAAAGGCAATAAGTTGTATGGGATGTATCATGGTCTCTGTAGGGAGTTCACCTCGTTGAGAGACAGGATATAGTTTGAGCTTTGTTGTATCCCGGGGTTAGCATGCTCACAGTTCCTTACACATTAAGTGGAAGGCCTCAACCATCTTCAAGAAACGTGATAATGGCACCTTCATGTCTCAAAGTAGTATGGTAGAATTACATTTAGCTTGATTCCCTTAATAAGGGGGTATGTAGGCAGTCTGAGGACGGGAAGACCGATGACATGGCTACACCCTAAAGACCCTAAAATCCACCTTATTATGTTAGTTTATTGAAGTCGACAGCTTTTGCAGGTGATGTGACATCCAGGATCACTATAGGAACCAATAGTACTACTCAGAGTGCTGACACATTTGAAAACAACCGTTGATAGTTGGTTAATTTTTATAATGTCATTTAGAGGAGGAGAAGAAATCACGGGAAAAGGGAGAGAGAATAAGAGGGGAAGGAGAGAGAAACACGTAGAGGGGGACAATGAAACGGAGAGGGAGATCGGAGATGAGAGAGATAGAATCGGAAAGAGGGGAGAGAACGAGAGTAATGATGGGGGAGGGAAGGAGAGAAATGGAGAGGAGATAGAGAATCTGAGGGGAAGCGAATATTAGAGATGGAGGGAGAGCGAGATGCATGGTGGGATGTTAGGGAGGGAAGAAAGAAGAAGGAAAAAAGAGAAAGAACTTACCCTGAATTTGCCAAAATATTGTCACCGAATAGTCAGCACCGATACTAAGCCGAAGAAGGTAAGGTTGGTTTCAAGGTTGAAAAAAAAAACAGAAGGAAAGATGAGTGGTTTAGGTGGTTTTGTGAAAAGGATGGGAGTTTGGACGAGTTTAACCCCGTTAAATTAAATGCCATGTGCCGTGTGTAGGCAGCAGTCTATAGAACTGGCCTGTTGGCCAACCTACAAATGATCTAACTTAACCCGAATGGCCATACCAAAAAGAATAAACCAGCCCAATCCATTGAACCGTCCTAATTGATAATAGGTGGTAGGCTTGATTGGTGAAAAAAAAAATCCAACAAAACGGAATAGCATGTATAATTTACCTATAACATAATGGTTTACGGCCCTGTACTGCCATGATACAGTCTGTGGATAAAAAAGGACAAGTGAAAAATGATTCTAAACCAATGCTACAGTGTGGATACCCTTACTATGGTACTAGGTGGCACTAGATGCTACGAGATAGTAATTGTCAAATCTTGTTTTTCTATTTCACTCCATTTAGAACCATATATCTTCTACTACGAGATAGTAATTGTCAAATCTTGTTTTTCTATTTCACTCCATTTGGAACCATATATCTTCTACTACATCACAAGTTCTCATGCATCTTTCTCACTATATTTTGCCAGTAAATGAAATTTAAGCCCAAAGATTTAAGATTTTGAAGCAACCTAACTTGGGAAAACACTCCACGCACCATAAATGAGCCCAATTTAAGAGAGAGCACATCGGATCATGCGGCTAAGCACATTTTGCTTATTAGCCCACACATCAATATCTATACGCTTGAAACATACCAAACCCTTTAAACAAGGTGGAATATTTGGAAATCTTGTAATGTGGTTGCTTTTTATAATGTTCCTCTTGTTTTTCTTAAAATGTGTTATACCACTTACAAGATGCTCCATAAAGTAAATAGCTAGCAAAACCCCTTTTTGAGTCAGATGAACGACAAGCTAGTATTGGGTGGACTCTTTGACAGTATTAATTTTGATGGTACTTTTTGTAAGAAGAATCTCAAAGATTGTATTGGATTTATCGTCATAGATTGGAATGGGAAGATGGTAGAGGCTACGGCTGAGTTTGGCAACTCTCCCAAATTTCATCTCTCAATTCATGTTTCTTGATTCCACCAAGAATGCATTCTTTGGAGTGAATTCTAGAATGAGAAATATGTTTGGTTCGGTAGAGGAGAAATTGAAATCTTGATGAAAATAATGAAAATGATGAAAATGTTTAAAGATGATGCTAAAGATGTAATAGGATGAGTGATGAAAAAAAAAACGAGAATTGAGAGTCAGGAATAAAAAAAACTACTTTTTTCAGCTTCCAAAATTCCACTCCCAAACCGATTGTGGGAGTGGATTCCGGGAACAGAAAGCGAAGTTACCAAACACCATTTTCACTTATTTTGGAATCTTGGGAACGAAAGCAACGAGAATCACTCCTTGGGAGAGTTAGCAAACACAGCCTAGATCGTGCAGGGCTTTAGTTACGGATGCTCTAGTGGTTGAATGTCTTGCTGCACGATGGGCTCTTTCTACAGCCTCATCTTTAGAGCATAAGCATGTAATTCTGGAAGGTGATTCAAGTGTAGTGATTACGTCCCTTATGAATCAAACTTTAGACAGTCCTTGGATCATTTTAGGATTGTTAAGGGACTGTTGACATGTTTTAGTTCGTTTGAGAAGGTGTCTTGTATGCATGTTGGGCAGGCTTTTGTGCATGAGAAATCTTGGTTGGCTGATCTTCCTATTTGGCTGGATAAGTGTTGACCTTTGATGCTATTATAACTATTACTTCGGTTTCTTCTTAATGAATATATATTCTTTTATAAAATAAAATAAAAATCAAGCAAGTTGAGCTCTTTGAATTGGAACTAGATACGCTATGCACAAATTGAATTACAATGTGGTTTTGCTTTTCTTTGTT
This sequence comes from Platanus orientalis, assembly GCA_025762735.1. NCBI lineage: Eukaryota > Viridiplantae > Streptophyta > Magnoliopsida > Proteales > Platanaceae > Platanus > Platanus orientalis. The sequence continues at coordinate 7,100 of JAOXJP010170185.1, forward strand.
TTCTTTTTTTTTAAAGATTTTGGTACAACTTATTTATCCCTTCCTTCCATTAATATTAGGCCTTGGCTTCCCTTTTGCTAAGGTTGTCAATTGGGTCGGGTTGGTCCAAAGCCCAATTTGTTAGGCCCAAAATAGGGAGGCTGGGTTGTTGGAAGTTCGGCTAGGCCAAGTTCAAACTGTGATGCTAAGCCCAAAGTAATGTTTGGGCCAAGCTTAAACGGACCTTAGCCCAGCCCAAAATACCCAACATAGCCCAAATTATAATATAATGCAATGCGCACGTACACACACACACACACACACACACACATATATATGTAATTCAATTTGTTAGCTTTGTCCGCTGATAAAGCTGTAAGGTTTTGTGAAAAAAAGCAATCAAAAGACAACAATTATAAGGGTACTGACACTGTTTTGATAGAAATTAGAAAGCAAATGTCTTGTCTTCAAATGTGTTTTTGAATTTGAAAAAACCATTTTTTTTAAATGAACAATATTTTGACAGTTTTAACCTTAAGCATACCATGTGTTGACTTGTGGTATGATCACTTTGGACAGCCTGAACTCGGTCTGAAGCCCGCTGTTTTATAATGGACTGAGTTCAAGCTGATAGAATTGTGATGAGTTCGGGCTTGGGTGGACCTGTATCCATGTTTTGTACTTTGGACTGGGTTTGGGATGGCCTTAGCTTGGCCCAACCTGGCCCAATTGACACCCTTAATTTTGGGATTATTTACCGTTTGATAGTAACGCTTATCTAAATATGATTTTGATAATAATAATAATGTGTTCATTCTCTAGTGTTTGAAATAAACAAATTTCAAACGCATTATGCACCAGCTTTTTGTCATATAACCAAGGTCAACCTCATGTTCTTCTCTTCCAGACTTCCACCACAGGCAGCCTCGACCTTGAACATATTTTCTGTGACATCAACTATAATCCAAAAGATAATTACCACGCACACAAAAAAAAAAAAAAAAAAACCTATAGTCCAAAAGATGCTGATGCACTTCCAATTTCCTATCTCTAAGGACATGATTTACTATTTCATCCTTGATGGAACAAGATATTTCATATTAGAGTTGTAGTTCAAGCTCTCTCGCTCTTTCTTACACACTTTTTTTTTGTCGTGGTTGCTGTAGGTTTGGTTATTTCTCCCATTTTACTGGGTCTCGTTATGATGGAAGATGGTTTGCTTTGTGTATTAGGTTAATGTCTTGAATTCAACCCAAGATGTAACCTGGATGACGATACAGAGAAAACCCTGAACATGACCCATTTGACCCATATTATTGATCCAGTTTGGGGTCCAGATCCAACATGTGGAGAATAGGGTTTTTTTTTTTTTTGGGGGGGGGTCTCGATTCTTGTGCCACCGTACTATTCATTGTAATTTTTGTTTTCACTCATAGTGAAATCTCTCTCGTCGTTTTTCCTCATGGATGTAAGCCTCATGCTGAACCACGTAAATCGTTTTCTTCTTTGTGTGATTGTTGTTTTACATTATTTTCTCTCTTCTATTTTGTTACATATGATCCCAATCTAGGTTTTCCATGCAAGAGTTTGAAATTAAAGTGTGAGAAGTAGTGAAGTCTTAATGGTTCTCAACAAACGTGACAATGGAGTTCTTTTGATAGTTTGAGTAACTTGCATTGTTATCGGTCTTTAGAGGATTTTTTGTGGCTGGGATTGGAAGTTTTAGAAAAAGAATGGAAGAAATATAGTCTCAATCTGATAACTATTGATCATCCTCTTCATCAACGAGTTGTCCTACAAATGGGGTGCCCTCTAGTTTCTTCTTTTTATTTATTTATTTATTCTTATTATTTTTTTTTTGTGGGAACCCGGTTCTTTAAGACAACCCATCTCATTTAAGATCAGTTATTACAATGAAAATTGTGGGGGCTTTGATAGTCTAGAAGGACTTGACGATTACATTATAGGGGAAGAGGAGTACTATATTAAAGTCGTAAAATGCTCAAATGGTTATGTTCTATTAGGGATGCGGATTGCCAATTTGGAATGCCGCAAGGAATGGTCCCTCAAGTTAAGAAGGAGATGAGGAAATCAAGAATCACTAAAAAGAAACAATAATTGGATTTTTGAAAAAGAAAGAATATGGAAATTTCAACAAGTATAAAATGAATTGATGAAATAGAATAAGGAAAAAAAGAAAAATATAGTAGGAAAGACCCAAAGGGAAATTCTGAAAATTCTAAGGATAAACTCACAAAATTATCAAAATATCCTTATTGTCGCATCAAAAAATTCTAAAAATCTTATAATAGGGTTTAACAACCTTGAAGGTTCTATGGTCAAACTTTCATAAATTTTTGGATCAAAACTAAATAAAATATTCAATTTCAAGGTTTGTTGTTTTGGAGTTTCGAGAATCAAATCAAGAAAAAATTTTGATATAGATTTTTAATGTTCTTTAGTGGTTATTGGGGGCATGGTATCAAATGTCTCAAAATGTTTTATATATCTTCCAACATATGTTCATGTCTACCAAGACCAACATGACATTTTCATATACTGATACTAAACATTAAGTATATTATAAAAAATCATTTTTCGGTTGATATGATGAACGATATCAATGTGTTGAACAAATATTCCCTTTTTGCAGTGTATTATTGTTTAATGTCAACATTGTATTATTATGATAAAAAATTATATGAAAAACCATAAATTCCAAAGAAAATAAAAGGAGAGAGAAGGAAAAAAAATGAAAAAAAATATAGTAGTTCCCTTATGTTTATACGGTTAGATTATAATACGTTTCTCAACCATTATGTATGCATGTGTACTTTTAAAGAATATTACAATATAAGTGTACTAAAATAAATTATCATTCCTAATGAATCTATTTGTTCCCTTATGTATATATAATTATATTAAAACATGCTTCCTAAGTTTTCATGATTTTTATAATATTTCTTTTCGATATTTTTGACATTTCTGACATTTTCGATATATGTCTTATTTTGACATGAATATTGATATTTCTACTGACATCGACATTTGAATCTTAATTAGGATAAACATACAACAGAAAGAAGAGGTAGATCTGATTTTAGGTTTAGCATCAAGATAATCTAATAAGAATGAATCTTGCAAGGTTCTTAGTGAATTTTGTTAATTTTCTAATTAAAAGAAATAAAATCAGTGCTAGGTGAATGTAGAAACGCTAATGTTGTTATTTTTGTTTAATTTCTATACTCACTTATGTTTTAGTTTCATGGTGTAGTTTGGAATAGAAACCTGAAATGGAAGAGAATCTATGTAGCGTTAAAAACGTGTTCTCACACGATCTCTTGCCAGGCATTGGGACATAGCTGAGAGTTAACACCTGCGAGATGTTCTCAAACCAAATTGTGGCATCTAGGGGTGTAGTAGATGAGCCAAGCACGTCACACAAGGTTTGGCTTAGGATATGATGAGTTTAAGGTATTGAGTTCAGGCTTGGTTCGTGTCATCTCACCAAATCAAACTTGTTGCTTGAGACCCGAATTTTAAAGCCTAACAATCCATGATCCAAACCTGCTAAAGGCAAAATATATAACTAGTTGAAATGGTCCAACAGTTCATAAATAGAAAATCTTGTTGATTCTTTATATAAAAATAATAATATAATAAGCTATATCTATTTATATTATATACATAAGTAAGACCTTAAATGAACCGAACTTAACCTAATGCAGCTGGCTTAGGCTCACTTAGCTTAATGAGCTCAATTGAAGGCTCAGGTTCAGCTCTACAAGCTTCAAATAAGATTCAAACACTGATCATATGAGCCGGGCCAACTCGGCTCATTGACAGCCATAGTGACATCTCACGCATGCAGGTGTTGGTAACTGGGTTACGCTGTCCTGTTGGAATTGGGGGTAGCATTTGCACCAGCTTGTGTTCAGCACCGGTTGGATTGATCCTGGAATCTCAATTAGGTCTCAACTGTAATTAACACATTCCTTACTATGGTTCTAGTGGGTCAACCCAAAATAGGTAAACTTCAAACTTGGAAAAGACCTGTTTGGTTGGGTTTGAGTAACCTTGTTATAGTGTTTTAAAAGCTGGACCGGACTGAATAGTCTGATCAATCATCAACTGGTTCCCCTACTGCCAACTCTATCCGCATGGTACATCTAGGGTTGTGAATGAGCAGAGCCTGAGTCTTGTTTAAGTTTGGTGAGCCGAGTCTGAGCTTTGATTTAAGCTTGTTTTATATATAATTGATTTAGATTCACAAAGCAGAGATGAGAAAACCTTGTATACGGGTCTGTTTATTTATTTTTCCTTGTAAGCCAGCCTGTTTTGTCAAAGACTGTTGGGCATCCCTTCTCATGGGAGGTGGGACCCATAACATGGGTAAAGGTGTCATTTGACACACTAAAACAAATAAAAACAAAAAGACAAAAAGAAAGGAGAGGCCGAATTGTGAGATGTAAAACTGGTAGGAGAGAGAATAAAAGGAAGAAAACAAGAGTTTTGTTTTGGGAAGAGGAAGAAGAAGAAGAAGAAATGGGGTTTTGTGAATCTTTTTTGGATTTGTTCTTTTCCTCATGTATTTGAGTGATTGAAAGTGTCAAAACAAGTTTTCTCTTCTTGTTTGATGTTTTGAGGTTGATGAGTTCTTTTTGAAAAGAAGGGAAGAAGATTGAAGAAGAATGTGTAGAGATTGGGGTTTCTTTAAGGGATTGTGAGTTTTCACAAATGCAGACATTCTCTTCAAAAAATTTTAGTGTATTCTTTTTTTTCGTGAGATTCAATCTTGTACTCATTTTTTATTTCATTTAGTGAAATAATTTGTCTAGACAAGTGTCTCATGATTTTTCTTTCTTGGATTTTTCACTTTAAAAATCTTAGTGTATTGTAGTGTGTTTTATCTTATTATTTATTTTGATATTTCTTGTGATTATATATTACATTCTATTTTCATTTAGTTGTTATTCCATTGATTTATACAAGGAAATAAGAAAAATGTGTTTTCTCTACGGAGACATTGTTTCATTGTGCACAATGAGGCTGAAATTTTAACCTGATGCATGCACTCAATCACACAAACACGCATGCACACACACAGAAATACGAGCTGTTCTCTTTATTATAAAGGTGGTTATGATGGAAACCAGGGAATCCGGGGTCCTTCGTGCATGTTTAAGTGATGCAAATAACATTTTTTTAATGTATCTCTATTTTAATTTTTTATGCAAAGTCAGGAAAATTATCAACTTCGTTTACCAAGGCTCAATAGTAGGTTGTTGCTAGTAGAACGAAGTGGGCTAACAGTAAAGGCGTATCACTGCAGTATGGTTTTAAATTATCATTTTCATTCAATGATTAAACAGTTTTTGTCATTATTGGACCATCCCCAATAAAATAATAAACCCATACTCGTAGGTTAATATTTATCAGCTGATAAATAAGCATCATAAAAGTCTTTTTCTTCTTTTTTTGGGAAAGGATGTTCTGTACAGGATTTGGTGTCTAGGATGGTGTCCAGGACACTAAGGGACGTCATATGGAATAAAATGCATTGTCCACCCATTTTATTCCATATGATGTACCTTGGTGCCCTGAACAGAACATCCT
>JAOXJP010170206.1:0-12694 GCA_025762735.1 Platanus orientalis
TTCATTCCTAATTTTATCCTTTCTAGTCTTGCCACTCATCCATCTTAGCATCCTCATTTCAGCCACACTCATTTTATATACTTGTTGTTTGTTGGTTGCCCAACATTTTGCTACATAAAGCATGGCTGGTCTTATAACTGTCTTATAGGATTTTCCCTTTAATTTTAGTGGAATTCGTTTATCACACAACACTCCCGAAACACCTCTCCACTTCAACCATTCCGCTCTAATTCAATGATAGTGTAAGTGATAGTACAAGTGTAGTGAAAATGATAGTATAAGTGTAGTGAAGTGTAAGTGATAGTGCAAGTGTAGTGAAATGTAAGTGAAGTGTGTGTAATGAAGTGTAAGTGAAGTGCATGTGTAATGAAGTGTTAGTAACATTGCATATGTAGTGAAGTGTTAGTGACATTGCATATGTATTGAAATGTAAGTAATATGGTATATGTAGTGAAGTGCTAATGAATATGCCTATAAAGTGAAGTGTAAGTGATAAGTACATGTGTAGTGATAAGAAATGATAATGCATATATAAATTTGTGTAAGTGATAATACATATGTAGTGATAGAAAGTGATAATGCTTGCGTAGTGAAGAGAAATGATAATACATGTGCAAAGATGTGTAAATAGAAATACATGTGTAGTGATATGAAGTGATAGTGTATGTGCATCAATAGAAAATGATAATTCTTATGTAGTGATATAGAAATGGTCAAGCATGTGTAGTGACATGGAAGAGTAAATGTATGAATAGTGATAATTAAATGTAAATGCACACATTTGATATAAAAAAAGGAAAGTAATACATGTACATGATAGGAAAGTAAATGTAAATGCTTGGATTAGAAATGTATTTATAGATATTCAGATACGTTTGTAACATCGCATGTTTAGTGATATGAATATGAAACGCTGCATATACTAGGAATGATAAGTAACGAGTGAACAATGATAATAAGTAAATTACATAAGTTTACTTAATGATTGAAAATTTGTCTTATGAATTGTTCCAGCATCTTGATTACTATGCTATATAATTATTATTATCGAAAATTTCATTCCCCGATTAACCCTATTTTGTAATATATTTTGTACACCCTCTTATGAACCCGTCAAGCTTACCCAAATTGACACCATTTTTCAGATTGAAGGCCTTGAGAAATCATGACCCTGGAAGTGCATGTCTAATGAAATATAAGCATAGAAAGCTCGAGTTTTGTTATTGACTTCATTAGCATGTGAACTTATTTGGATTTACGAGACTATTTAGTTTGTGGATGTTCAGTTAATGGATTTAAATTCATAGTTTGTAAAGACATGTGATTTTGATGAGGGGTCTATTTTAGAGATCCCCCTTACGATAATAGATGATGGATTACTTGTAATTTCCACTGTGCTTATGTTGAGTGTTAGTGTTTTTATTTCCATTGCATAGTGTTTTAGATAATGAATATGAATGTTAAGTAATTCCGTGTAGTAAATCCCCTAGTTTCATGATGGCGAATATGTTTATTTCCGCTGCGCTTTGATTAGGGTTGATGGATGTTAAGATCAAAGTTTATTTTCTGATGCATATTGAGAATGCATGGTTGGCTGAATACTAAGAAATACCACTGTGTAGAATGTGATAAGAATATGAAAAAGTCTAAAGGTAGTGTGACATTGAGATAAAACAATATATATATATATATATATATATGGACTACAGAAAAGTGATATTAATGCCACAGTCCGAATCTGGGTTTAGGTCGTGACACATAGAGCTTCATGAAGCCAAATCGCAACAAAACACAACTACTACACATCACAGCGAACAACTACCAACAAGTACACTGTCCCGAAACAACAATCGAAGAAGACACGCCACTTTAAAGATGCAGAAACATGTAAATACCACAAATAAGAAAGATAAGAGCCCACTAAACAACCACAATAGACCAAACACACTGCTGCTAAGCACCACAAGAATCCCAACAATACTCGCACACCACCAAACACAACCACAAACCTCAACCAGTAACTGCAAACACTATAGGGTCAAAATACATCACTGCTAATAGCACTAGACCCAAAACATTACAAACAGCCCCTCGAACAACCACGATAGAGAAAGTAGAGCCCAAGCCTTATCCACAAAACATTGCAGCAGGGTTATAGAGGGTCCACAAGGTCCATAGCACACAAACATAATGATTTAGGTGAAATTTGAAGGGAGAATAAACAGAAGAAAAAAAAATTCAATAACCGAGCTGGGACGTGAACTGAGATGGAGAAATCATAATGTAGAGTACTCAAAACTTAATGGAAATGCGTAGGACTTGTTTCAGGTAACTTATAGGCTTATAGCTCAAAAACAATCCATCATCCTTAGATTATTCAGCTGAAAAAGCTTCAACCAAGAGCAACTCGACAGATTAAAGGAAAAATGAATTTTCCACTTTCATTTACAAAAACAATCATAGAAATCTCAAATCTACATCATACGTGATGAGACCTATCTTAAAAGAACCGTAAGTCAAGACAATATGAGATCTACTGATTTTCGAAAGAGAAAAAGACAAACAAATGGATCAAATAAAAAATCCCCAAAATTTTCCAAAAACTCAGTGTGTAGACTTCAATCAACCTTTAAACCATAACCATAAATCCTCTAGAATCAAAACAATAAAAGACCACAAATTCGCTTCACATACCTAAGCGTCTGTACCATAGTTGCAAGGAAGCTTGGTACAAGGAGGGTAGCTTGTTTGGAAGCCAATTCAATTCCGCTTCCCACATTTGGGAAGCACGATGAAGCAAATGGGGGAAGCATGGTGAAGCAAATGGGGAAGCACAGTGAAGCGATAGGAAAGTGAGTAGAAATGTCTAGAGAATTGATTGAGAAGTAATCCAAGAAGTGAAATTTTTTTTTAGTTAATGTAAACCATATGCTATTGGTTTTCAATAAAATATTTCATATGACATATAGTATTGATTTGTAGAAAAAAAAAATATTTAGTATTGATTTTATTGTTTAATTGTTTTGTTCCAATCCAATAAAATATATTCAAATCAGATGGTTTTTATGCAAGGTCCTTTATAGTTTGACTCTAATAATATGCCTAGTCATCTACAAAAATCTTATGTAAGGAGAAGTCTACCATACTAATAACAAAAGTGGTTTGCATAATGATTTAATGTCATGATTCTTTGTTACTTGCATAGAATTTTTTTTGGTTTGTTTATTACTTTGCTGAGTTTATTCACTTTATTGTGTTGTAGTTGTAGTTATTATTTGTAACTTACTGTTATTTCATTTCTATTAGTAATCAATTATTGTACAATACTTCACATATGAACCCTCATGTGTATGATCCCAAACACCCATACACTACAACACTTATTCAATTTGTAGCATCAGTTTGCTAAGTTCCTCTGTTTGATTCTCTATACTAAGTTCAATATATTTAGTCGTTTAATTTGCACAGCAGGTCAAAAGAAACCTTTGAAAAGAGGATAGGATATTCTGAATCACAAACTGTATTGAAGCAATGTGAATCTCTCAGAGAAGCACTGCAACTTGAGCACTAAATTAGCTATAATCATTTTTGTGATTCATTGCGAATCAACTTACAAATGGCAGCATAGCAGATCCCAAGTATAATTCATCTCATTTCCTTAATCTGTGAATTCACGAATTAAATTGCCCTGAATTGGTGGGGCAACTAATCTGGCAGGTGGCAACTATTATCTAACAACTCATATTCATGGCTGACACTGACTCATAAAAGTTAAGGACAAAAACAAACATAGCTTTCCACAAACAAAAGAAAAAGGTTAGTTCTGAAAAGAAGTAAAGATTGAAGTATCTATTCTTGTTAACATAATACTCATTACAATATCATATATCCGATAGAGGTATGCATGTCCATTATGAGTCATATATGATTGTAAGTCTCATTCAATGGTCATATCATTAATCGAACGAGGTAGACATGCCAACAGACCACTTAATTGATCGTATACTTTTGGATGACTTATTGCCTCAAAAATTGCACCAATCAGTTCATTCTATTAGTTCAACTACTGAACTATATTCAGTTCTTGTTTCTGTGAATCTTCTTGGGAGGCAAATGTTTTTGTCACAAATATCCTTTTTTTTTATCACAAAAATTTTTGCTTTTGTAATTATAGTGACAGTGCAAGATTAATCAATGAATTGGATCAGTCACAAAAACTAGGCATCAGACATAGTGACAGTAATGAATGAGATATGATTCATTCAAGAGACGGCATATTTCAAAAACCTATGCCTCCATTCATGAGGTATGAATAGCAGTTTATAGCCCATAGCTAATATGATTTAGCTGTTTCAATGAGACTCGCAAGAGCTTTACATCCACATGATATGGGCTACGTTTTTAATTATCAAATAATGACTAACAAATGAAATTAATTTGTGTGTGATAAGGATTACCTTCCCTCTCCTCCCTTCATAGACATTTGTATCGGATCTTGAGTGGTGAGTCGCTGCATTTATTTCGAAGCTTGAATTTGGGTTGAATATGATTATATCAGCATCAGATCCAGCAAGAATTGCTCCTTTTCTTGGGTATATATTAAAGATCCGAGCACTGCAAATTCTTCCCAAAGTTAAACTGTTGTCACATACTTCTGGTGCGTAAATTTGGTAAAATCTTGTGTGTGTGTGTGTGTGTGTGAGAGAGAGAGAGAGAGAGAGAGAGAGCATCTCTTCATGGGCTCAATCCCAAATAAACATCTCTACTTTATAAATAGGGGGCATTTCTTATGGAGCAAGAAGATAGAAAGTTATTTACCATAGAAGAAATTTTTCTTTCTCCATTTCCAAGGTGACCATTTAGTTCATCAAAAATGAATAATGGATACAAATGGAGTAGGTCATACAGGGTAGTAACTGATCATGAAACAGCATAGAATTCTATATTGCCATGTCTCATCTTCCTTCAACTTGCCACCTGGCACATAAGTAGGTGGGTTTACACCATGGTGCCCATGCAAACAGATATCCTACCCCAAAAGTCAGGCCATTGTATCCAAAGTCTTAACCAATCAAAAAAAGCAAATTTTTTCTATTTTTTGTGTTTCTTTTTCTTTTTCTTTTTTTCGGGGGGTGGGGGTGGTGGAGGAGGGAGATGACCCTGTCTAACCATTGGAAGGTCAGAATCATCTGCTCAGCCTGATTTTCATGGCAAGTTGATTGTGCAACGGTCTACATTGGGGGGAAGCCTATCCTGTTTCCGGGCCACCATATTGTCATACATAACCTCTTTTGATATGCAAGAAGTGGTAACTAATTCCATAAATCTAACATTGTATACACAGAGATATCCAGAGAATACCACTCAGTACTTGTTATTCGCACATAATCAGTAACAGATATTTGGCCAGACTCCTGCATCAAAATAAATTATGAGAGAAGAAGACAGACCACAATAGAAATTAACTTTCCAAATCCAGCCACTTGGTTTACTTGAAGCTAGATACAAATACATGGAAACTTACCACCATTGTCTCCCAAACCAGATGCATCCTCTCTTCAATACCTAGGAATCGTGGGAATTTATCACAAATTTGAAAGAAAAAAAAAAAAGAGCCAGAGATACATCACAACAAATAACTACGGACAATCAAATTGGCCTATGCAATACTCTCAAAGACCACAAAACTTGAGATTACCATTGACACCATTCGGAATTTTTCGAAAATCATCAATACCAAGAGTTTTCTGTGTCGAAGTGAATGTACAATGATCGGTCCCCACAAGCTGCAAAGGGTTAAAAGGTCAATGATCAAATGGAACTTTTGTTGCTTCAGCAACTACCCAGCACATTAAATGCAATAGAATTAAAATCATTAGACAATGAGGAGAGCATATACCCATGGGACAGCCATGATGTATGGCCTACTAGCAGCAAATTAATTAGGGGAAAAAGTGGAATTGGAAAATGCCCAGCCTGAAATTAAGAGAGGTTGGATTTACCAACCTTAAAGCTGGAAAAACTACTCTCCAAGGGAAAGGGGGGTGGCCGGGTTAGGATGGTTCACGTGAGAAATGCCTGGCCTGGTTTTAAAATCGTTGTAATTGTTGATGTTAGCAGAAATGTTGGTCAGGCCAAAATAAGGCATATTCTGGAAATGTTAGAAATATCGAAAAGAAATATTGTAAATATCATGAAAACTTAGGAAACAAATCCTAATCTAACTACATAAACATAAAAAAGATTCATTAAGAATAATAGCCATTTTTAATAAATAATCATAGCTTATTTAATAAATAATCATAGCTTATTTAATAAATAATACACTTGTATCATAATGTTCTTAACAAATACAAATGCATTCATTAGGATTTTGATATATAATGATTGACAAACTAATTATAATCTAACTAGATACACCTAAGGGAACAAGTAGATTATCTTCTCTTCTCCTACTTCTTCTTCCTACTTTTATTTCCCTTGGAATTTATCTTTTTCCATATACGTTTTTAGCATGTCGATACTATGTCAACATTACGCAATAATACACTATGAAAGGGAAATTATTCACTCGACAGGTTGACATTGTACATAATGTTGACTGAAAAATTGGAGTTTAATAATGTAGTTAATGTTTCGTGTCAGGCCTAATCAACATGGACATATGTTGGGGAACATTTAAGACATTTTCAAACATTTGAAACCATGGATTTAAATTGGGTGGAGATTAACCACCCTAAAACCTGGGACATGGGATAGTTTAGCAGATTAGGTCAAGAATTGCCACCCTTGAGAGTAATATATGTGTGATTCAAGCTGGTAATATCCATGATGTAGGATATCCAAGAGATGGATTCCTACAAGGTTCCCTTTGAAAAAACCCTAAAATAATATGAGAAGGTGTTTACTAGGTCTTAACTAATCCAAGAGAGAGATCCAAGGAGAAGAATTTAAAAAAAAAAGAACATAGTATAAGAAGAGATTACTGTTGAGATTTTTTTAGAAAGAAAGAAGATGTGAAAATGATGGAGATTAAAGAAGATGGCAAAGAAATTAAGAAAGAGAGAGAACTCGCCTAAACTGTGAGAGTTTGAGGAGATAACTAGTTGTGGGCTTGAAAAACAACTTCAATTCATAATTTTTCTTCAACTAGTCCTACAAGAGGTTTTTATGACTTATTTATAATAAAAATAAATAAAATTTGACTATATTTGACCAAAATACCCCTCCCTTGTACGGTCAACCCAAAAAAACCTTTAAAATATCTGAAAAATATAAAAACACTTCTAAATTTCTTCTAAACTAATTCTAACTCCCTACCAACTTTCTAACTTGGCTCTAATTGTCTTATTACATTAAATTCACTACTAAAACCCTTCTAAAACACAAAGAAAACATTAAAATAAAGCCTAAAAATTGTGGACAACAACTCTATCACTTGGTTATCTTCAAAACATTGGTCTTGGCTTCCATAAAGGCTTATACTTCTCCATCTATTGAAGAGTTGTCTCATCAATCCCCCCCTCTTAGAAAACTCAACCGTGTTGAGTTGGGGTGGAGGTCCAAAGATTCCTGGTCCATCATGTGGTGCTGGCTGCCATGGAAAAGTAGATTGCTTATGCGTCTACTTAGGCTTTAGTGGCATTGGACACATCTTCTACATCATAAACATGGGGTGCATCAACCCTAAAAATCCTCTAGCTACTTTTTCCTTAGCTTCTTCTGTTAATTCTTGTTCGTACTCTGTAACCATATCATCAATTAGCTCATATACTTCTTCCATTTCATCTTCCTCTAATGATTGTTTTTTAGTAAGGCCCATAAGCTTGCTTGGACACTGGGATTTATAATGCCCATGACCCTTACAATTATAACACTGATCTCCCTTTGGTTTTGATAAGAATCCCTCTAAACTTCTAGATTTAGATGGAGAAAACTAGCGATTAGGATCGAAAAGATGATATCACGCTTTGAGTTTATACCTTGCTAATATGTCTGCTAGAGGAACCGCCATCATTATATGCCATGTTTCTAGGGACATTCTCCATGAAAGACTTCTTGGAAGAATGAAGCTTCATGTTATCCTTTATTTGGTATGCTATCTGAATAGCGTCATCCACAAAATGGTTATAATGATAACATAGACCCTGTGATATCTAAGGATACAAACTCTGTCTATACATGGCCACTAGAATCTTATCATTCCACTTGATTCTTACTTGAGCCGCCAATTGTTGAAACTGGTTGGTGTTGGCTTACACAGACAAAGACCCTTGCTTAAGCTGATTCAACTATATGTGAGCTCTTTGCTTGAAATCTCGTGGTTCAAACCGCTTCTTTATGGTTGCCTTCATCTCACTCCAAGTAGTAATCTCTCCATTGTCTAATTTCGAAAAGCTCTCTTTATAGGTGTCCACCATATCCTAGTTGTTCCAATTAATTTAGCCTCTGCAAATTAAAGCTTGCATTCTTCTGGCATGTCATACCATCCAAAATAAGTCTTTATGCGATGTTTTCAATCCAAGAACGCATCAGTGTTGTGCTCACCACTAAAGTCAAGAACTTCAATTCTAACATGTCTCTCAACATCATGACGTACACCATCCCACTGATTCACAACCTTGTGATTTTGTTTCATCCTAGGTGGTATCTCCTCATGTTGTTTCATATGAAAGACCTCTTCAGTTGTATTCTGAAGTAGAGGAAGGGTCGAATTAAAGAAACCTTCTTCCTGCATTGGCTTCTTTCTTATTGATTGGATAGCTGCCATAAGCACAACAAATTTAGCTTCAAATTGAGCCTCAAATCTGTCCACTTTAGAGTTAAGATAATCCAATTTAGAATTAAAATTCGCTTTCGTGACTTCCAAATATTTTGTTTGCTTCTTAATATCTACTATTAAATCATTGTTGTTAATCCCCATGGCGAAAACTCAGCTCAGAATGAACCCAAGAGCAGTTTGGAACCCCAAATAATATTATGGTAAGCCCAAAATTAATGAGAAAGTACTTCAGCGAAATTAAAAAATGTAAGGGTATGCCCTAAAGTGATTAGGGAAACCAAGAAAAACGCAATGATGTATGAAACTCAATTTAGGGTATGCCTTAAAATTATTTAGAAGTTTTGGATTAAGCCCTAAATTAATTTGGGGCACTTTTGAAAGAACCCTAGAAAAAATGAATGGATGAGTATTGATAAAATTAGGTTTTTATTTAAAAAAGGATCCCAAAATGAATGAGGGTCTTAAAAAAAGAATCGAATGACGTTTTTATTCACACAGAAGCCCTTTGGAGAAAACCTTAAAATTTTACGGTATTGAAAAATCCCTAAAATTGATGGGAAAAGATTTTAGGGCTATTCAACAATTTTAGGATAACCCTAAAATAATGGATACAACCCTACAAAGATTCAGGCCCTTTGGAAATGACCCTAAATAAATCGAGAAGGAAATGTATTTCTTGATAAGAATTTAGGGTATGCCCTAAAATGATTTAGAAGCCTTGAAATAGGCCTTAAATTAATTTTGGGCATGGGCAATTTTGAAAGAGCCCTAAAATTATGAAAAGGTCAATGTGAACAATCCGTGGGTTTCCTATTCAAATAGATCCCAACTAGATAAGGATTAGTTGGAAACCTTAATCTCTAACACCAAATTTGATGTAAGATATCCAAGAGATGGATTCCTACAAGGTTCCCATTGAAAAGACCCTAAAATAATATGAGGTGTTTACTAGGTCTTAACTAATTCCAGAGAGAAGGAGAAGAATTAAAAAAGAAAGAAAGAACATAGTATAAGAAAAGATTACTTTAGAGATTTTTTGAAAAAGAAAGAAATGTGAAGATATGAAGATTAGAGAAAGATAGTGAAGAAATCAAGAAAGAGAGAGAACTCACTTAAACTATGAGAGTTGGAGTAGATAACCAGCCGTGGGCTTCAAAAAACAACTTCAATTCATAATTTTTCTTCAACTAGGCGTACAAGAGGTCTTTATAACATATTTATAATATAAATAAAAAATTAGCCATATTTGACCAAAATACCCCTCCTTTGTATGGTCAACCCAAAAAAAGTTTTAAAAAATCTGAAAAATATAAAAACACTTATAAACTTCTTCTAAACTAATTCTAACTCCCTACCAACTTTCTAACTTGGCTTTAATGGCCTTATTACATTAAATCCACTACTAAAACCCTCCTAAAACATAAAGAAAATACTAAAATAAAGGCTAAAAACTGTGGGTAGCAACTCTATCACTTGGTTTTCTTCAAAAACATTGGTCTTGGCTTCTATGAAGGCTTGTACTTCTCTATCCATTGAAGAGATGCCTTATCAGGCCCTCACAACAAGGGGATGACAGCCATTAATGGAGCTGCAAAACTCACTCTCTCTCTTTGGATATTGGGTAACACCACTAGGATCCATAGCAATACTTTGACTGGTGTGTTTTTCGTAAGGGAAAACAGCTTGGGTCATTGCATCAAGACCTACCAAGATCGATGGTTTTCCAGCACTTGGATCTATGGTTGGTTTTCTTAGTCCTCTTGACTTCAAAAAATGAGAATCGAGAAATAATTTGAAAAACTTGTTTTATCTTCCTCCAGATTTACAAGTTTTGAACACCTGACCATAATGGGTAAAAGTATATGAGAGGCTTCATTTGTCTTTATCAGGGAGCAACCCTGGTAAGATGCAAGAGTTATGTCCAAGCTTAGTTGTATCATGAAGCTAGCTTGGCAATGATCCATTGCACAATCAGTTGGGAAGACTTGATTATCTTCAATAAATGTGATAATGACATCTCCATGTCTAGAATCAGTTGGACAAGAACTATGACTGGCTTGATCCCTTAACCGGGTGCATATGCAGCCTATCGGAAAGGTTTAGCCATAACCTAAAGACCTTCAAATCCACCATCTTATTAATTGATTATTGAAGTTGATTAATTGATTTGAAATAAGATATTGAGTTTACACTTAAACAGTGATGTTGTGATATGTCCATACGCAATTCAAGCAAAAAAAAGGGGAAAATGGCATCTAACATATTCAAACATAAATAATAACAATACACTGTTCCAGTACAAAATGTTAGATGGAGAACTGTCCTTGTAGATTACAGAACAAGCTGCAGATATTGGAAAACTAGGCACAGGCTTAAGCATATACAATTCTTTTTGGCTCTACTTTTCCCAGCTATACACATTGAATCGATGCGGCCCAGTTTCAAATGAGGCATGAATCACCAAATTACACATAATCCGCAATCATCCATTAACAAATTCACTACACATAATCCTTAAAAACCAACAAACTCAGCCAACCAAAGAAAATGATTTCTTAGGCTCAAAATCTCACGACAACAAAACTAAACCTTGATCAGTAAAATTACAAACAAATAACGAAGTGAGATCAAATATGCAACAAGAACATGGATTTTCCCTCAGAAATTGAACAAAGTGAATCTACTAATAGATGTAAAATGTCAAATTTGAATCAAAACCTAGATCTCTTCACGTCTTTCAAGGAATGAACACAGAAAAAATTGAACAACAACATCAACGGCAACAACAAAAGCAGAGCGAATTGAAGACGAATGAAACGAGATCGAGACAGAAGAATTAGAGGGGGGAAAGAAGAAGAAGGTGGAACCTGAAACCTTAATTTGCTTGCTTCGTGGCTACGCCTTTCCAAGGCCCTTTGAGAAGTCCTGAAATTCTCGGTCGGATTACGCGAGGTAAGTCAGCTTATTTAAAAAATATCGGATGGAAATGACCACCAAAAATCAAAACAGAAGTGGAAAATAAAATGTCCAGATTTCACGTCTTAATTACAAAGAGAGACCTTTTCCGGATCTCCTCCGGAAAATCATAGTAAAATGACTAAAACACCCTGGATCAGAAATATAGATCACATTTTGTACTGAAGGTTCTAGCTATACTATCAACTAATAGTATATGAATTTTTACTGGTACAACCATTCTCTTGTCAAACTAGGGAGGACCGTGGGACTCATATCACCTGTGACAAAAAAATTTGAACCGAATTTTTTAATCCAAATACACAAGAATGGGGTTCATGCACTTTTTGGGGGGGTTGGGGTGGTGCACCCCTTCAAAAAGTGCATAAACCCCATCCTTGTGTGTTCGAGCTCAAAAATTCCATCGCAAGTGATATTCATCTGGATTATGTCCATGTACCCCTCTTGGGTTCAAGGGGTCAGGGGGTGAACACATTAGCGTCAAAAGTGATTTACAATTTTTGAGACACATGTAAATCATTTTTGGCACTGATGTGGCCCACTCCCATGCCTCCCAACAGAGGTTAGCATACAAGGAGGAAGCAAACACAAACCTCTTCCCTTAAAGTCAGAATTATAGGATTCTCTCTTGTTTGCAAGATATTTTGTAATGAAGGAGTCAAGAACATGGTTATCAGGATCCCAATCCAGATTATAGGATATAAGATCCTACGATTTTAAATCATCCAATCGATCTGATTCCTTACTAGGATCTCAGATTATAGGATCTTAGTAGGATCTCGTTTTGGATCATGGGATCTTACGATCCGAAATCATCCAAGCGATTTTGGTAGATTTTATTATGTTCCTACAAAAAAAAAAAACATGTTTTATAATTATAAAACACTAAAGTTTAATAAAAAAATCCCTAATAATAAATACTAATTACTTAATTTA
>JAOXJP010170217.1:0-12694 GCA_025762735.1 Platanus orientalis
CTTTCTCATATTTGATTAGCTGCAGTGAGCAGGTTGATGATTCTTTGAATTATATTGATTTTAGTATTATTTTAGGTGGCAATTAATTGGATAGCATTTCTAAAATTTCTTCAGTATTATTTTAGGTAGACTAAGACCAGGATGTTGTTCTATGCATGATGTCACAACCCAAGCTCTGTAGCTTGCACTTGGCACACTTACTCTAGGTAGCCTATTTTATTTATCTTCTCAAGCAGTGCTAACATTTATCTGTCCAGTTTTTGAGAAGAATTTTTATAGTACCTCTTTGGAAATGATCAAGCTAGGTGAGAACCAAAATTTCTTCATTTTTTAACTCATTCCTAATCATTTTATATTAATTCTTACTCTTTTGTTATCAAAAAAAGGGAAAAAAAAATTATCTCCTTTTGTTCTTCTTGCACACACACACACAAAAGGCTACCAATTTCTCAGGGCAGTTGACCTTTTTTGTGGCTCATTTTCATATTTTTGCCGATGTACAAAATAGCATCTCATTGAAGCATTATTCTTCAGTTGGTTATTTCCTATCATCATTGTCCTCCTCATCATCGTCTGAGTTTTATCCCCGTCTTTTTTTTTTTTTATCCTGAAGTTTGTATAACTTTCCTAGTTCTTGGTACTTATTTTTTGGTTCCCATTGTTTATTCAATCTTGATATGAAAATTTGCAGTGCAGCAGACTGAAGTTTGATTGCAAGAAACAGGATTGCTTGCGGAGACTGAAGCAATTGACATTTTCACTGTGGAATTTGACCATGGGAAACAATGAAGCTGAGACACCTTCTAAGTCTGAGAAATCATCTTCACCTGCACAGGTGAGCCAAAAAAATTGTTAGATCCTTTTATTAAGGGGTTGATTGATCTTTCAGGAGAATAACTATTCTTTTTCTTCATATTCGTAACAAGAGTCATAATTTTTTTGGCTATTGAAAATGACCTGCAATGGCAAGAAATTGCCGACAAACAAAGAAGAAAAAAATGACACTGGTATTGCACTGAAACACTTTTTTTTTTTTTTTTTAAGTCTTAATACTGTTAGAACATTTTGTTCTTCCCCTTATAATCACAGAAATGCAATTATTTCCATATATATACAAAGAATACCGTTGTTAAACACCTAAATCACAATATACAGATCAAATTAAGTTCCTTTAATCGAATTGATTGGACTAAAATATCATTTAAGGATTGGCTCATTAACATAAATGGACAATTTTGACACATTGCTGGTTAACACTTGATTTGAGTGTCTGAATATTACTTGATCCTTTCACATTGGCAGGAGCAGACTAATATCCATGTGTATCCTGATTGGGCAACTATTCAGGTATATCACTTTATACATGCGTCTTCTTTGTTCTTGTGAATTACAATAGTTCCAACCTTTTATTAGATTAATTATTAGTAAAAAGTTTAGTTTCTGGATGATCATGAATTTAGTAATGATTGAAGTTGGTCTGCTATGTTTTCAGGCATATTATGGCCCTGGAGTGACCCTACCTCCACCATATTTTAACTCTGCTGTTGCATCTGGTCATGCTCCTCACCCGTATATGTGGGGCCCACCTCAGGTACTAAAGCTTGTGGCCTTCTGATTTCTGTTTTCCTTTGTTACTTATTCAACATCTTATTCTTATATGCATGTCATTGGCAATGTTACAAATTAGACTGTTGACTAGGGTTTTTCTCACATTGACATCTTAATTGTTTGATTGTATCAGCCTCTGATGCCACCATATGGGGCGCCCTATGCGGCAATATACTCACATGGAGGTGTTTATGCTCATCCTTATGTAAGTCTGTATTTATTTTTCTTGGACAAATAATTGTACTTTCCTTGTTACAACTTGATTTGTTGTCTCAGTCCCAGTTTACTTTCCCTGAAAATTAAGGGAAAAGAGAGGTGATTGTAGATGTTCATGGTGCCCTGTAGAAGGGGTGAATTGGGCATTGAGAACCTTCTAAAAAACTTAATAGGGAATATATGTGATGCACCCAGTGCATTTTGTAACGCAAAAACCCTAGTTCTTATCCTGTACATGATGTACATGCTCATCAGTCTGTACTGTCCAGCCATTTGGATGGTCCCAGATCAGGGAGCAGTTGGCCACATATATGGTAATAGTCAATTGATGAGACTGGGCTTCTCTCTCTCTCTCTCTCTCTTACACAATGAAAAAAATAGTATTTATTGATTGAAATTCAAATCTGTGTTTAATCTGGAAATGCTCTAATGTATTCATGAATTTTTGGTGTATATCAGGGTTCAAATGGTCATGGGATTCCACAATCACCTATTGTGAGTGAAGTTATGGAACTGGTTATTTTTTATTTTTTGAACTTCTCTAATCCATATCATAGTGATATATTAATGTTAAGAGAACAATGTTATGAATACTGTCTTCTCTGATGGAGGATAGGAAGAAGCTGTCCCCACATGTGTCTCACATGATGACATGTTGGTTCTAACCATCTTGATTGTGGCACAGGTTGCAACTCCTTTGAGCATTGAACCACCTGCTAAGTCATCACGCAGCAAAGATCGAGGCTTAATGAAGAAGTTGAAAGGATTCGATGGGCTTGCAGTGTCAATGGGAAATGACAATTCTGAGAATGCTGGAGGAGGTGCAGTCCATGAGCTGTCACAGAGGTTTGTTGATCTAACATCATTGTTTTCATCTGCTGATCTTCTTTCCTAGAAGTTGGGGTATTCTTGGGAATAGGAGAACTCCTATCTTCTCTACCCTATGCCATTCATCTGGTGCACATTTGGATCTGTAAACCATTAGGGTCAAAATCAACTAGATGTTTATTCTCTTTTTTCCCCCCCCAAATAGTCACATAGTTAATACATCTTGGCCTGGCTAACTCTTTAATTTTATGGCTATGCATAGTGAGGAATGCGGTACAGAAGGTTCCAGTGATGGAAGCGATGGGAATACAGTAGGTGCATGGGTTCATATTTTTTATTGATGCTATGTGCTGTCCATGTGATTCTTTTAAATTTGATATTACCGGTTTGTGAAGTATATAAAATTGCAAACGTTAATTATGATCCTCATCTTTTGTTAGGGGGACAAAACCCAGAGGAAAAGAAGCAGTGAAGGCACACCATCCACAGGTATGAAGATGTTCTTTACGAGGGATTTTATCTTGAGAGAAAACACAATAATGTCGGGATCATCGTACTGCAATGGTCCAAGTACCATACTTCTCAAATTGAGCCAGGCGAGGGGGAGGGGGGATACATTCAAGGCCAACACTAACTTCTCATATCGCATTTTGCTTGAAATACATGCCAATGGATAAATGATTGGACTAATTTTAGGATACATCCCTTCTCAGAAGTATTACACTGATCAGACAGTCGGGAATGATTGAGCACACACCATCTCTACTTTTAGAGTTTGAGAAATAGGGTCATTTTTTGAAGAACCTGGGGCTATGACACTCTTCCTGTAATTCTTTGTAATCTTTATCTCTTTCAAGTTCTGAATCAACTGCCACTCTTTATTTTGGTCTGGAAAGGGAGTATTTAGGTTAGTGGTCAGTTGTTTGAAATCATAGTGTCCCCCTCCAGGTGGAGGGATAAATGTGGCTTCCTGTAGGGTGTAGGGGTTACCGTGGCTCTTCTTAACATTGCAGGAACATCTGTGGGAACTGCACCTCTGGGAGGTCTGATGCCGTCATTGGAGCTGCCTGGTGGGAAAGCAAAAACCAATGCAGCTACTGTTCCTCCTGCATTGGGTGTGGTGGTTCCTGCTCATGATAGTTTACCTTCTGAAATATGGGTACAGGTATGTTTCAATTTTGTTTTTCTTTGTTCTATTGTTGGTACTTTTGCTTCTTTGCTATGATTAAAAACTTCGGTCTAGAGTTTGGCCCGTGTGGGTGGGTTGTCCAATCCAGTCCAACCAGCGGGTTGATCAGGTTGACCCAGTAACATTAATTGCCTGACATAAAATAAAGGATGCACGAAGTTTATTGGTTTAACCAGCAAGATGGACCCGTTCTACTAGCCTGTTCTACAGGTTAAATCTTATTGCTAAGTATTTTTGAGTCTGGGATCAGACTGACCTGTTTAGGAACCCCTTAGCAGGTCAATGATGCCAAAATTCTTGGTCTAGGTTTCAGAACATTGCTTTTATATTCCACATCTTTTTCCTATTTAAATTAACACTGGATTACTCATTCATTAATCATGTAAATGTTTTGAAAAGAATGTGGGCTTGATTCTGTTACGATGTTGAATTAAAAGTGGCTGAAATTTTGGGTTGTTTACTTATTCTAAGAAGAATAGCCCTAGCTCATTGACCCATTTATAAAATTCAAGTTTGTACGTGGCATTTCAGAGATTGGTCAAAACTGGTTTGACTTGCTGAGTGTGACTGATCGATGGTCTGGTCTCTGAATTTGAAATATCTGGAACATAAAGAAAATGTTTTAAGATGTTTGAGTATAGTCATACTTTCTTCTATTTGGTCATTAATTTTTTCAGGATGAGCGGGAGCTGAAACGGGAGAGGAGGAAGCAGTCTAATAGAGAATCTGCTAGAAGGTCAAGGTTGAGGAAGCAGGTGTTGGAAATATGTGAACATGCCCTCGCTTTGATTCTTCTGTTCTATTCTATTCCATTTGTCTGGACCTTTCATGGTGTCTGCTCAAGTTGGTCAGGGTCTATATTTAACAAACTTATTTTCTTCCAGGCTGAGAGTGAAGAGCTGGCCATGAAAGTCGAATCCCTGAATGCTGAGAATTTGGCCCTTAGATTGGAAATAAATCGATTTACAGAGAATTCAGAGAAATTGAGGCTTGAGAATGCTGCATTAATGGTACTTTCCATCCCATTTTTTCTCTCCTTTGTATGAATACATGTGTTGCTGGCAAAAATTATTTTCTTTGACAGATGACTACTGATCCATCCAACATTGCATATTTAACCAACAATTTGTTGATCTGTGCTATTAATTTCTGTTAATTCTGTAGTATTAAAAGAGTCGCATTCTACAGCAACATTTGAGCCACCTAATATTGTATGAGTAACCATCAATGCGTTGCTATGTGCTATTTGATTGTTGTTCTGCCTTTTATTTATGGACTAATGAAAAAATTACATTAATCGGGCAACTATGCCATGTACCCCTGCCTTGTAACTCTCTTTGGGTTTTAGTTCTTGATGGGATGGTTATATCCATGTAGTTGGCATGGTTTTGGAGCAGTGCTATGAATATATTATAGAGCAAGTACATAAGTGATTTTTCCCTTGTACGGAAAAGGGTTTCATATCCTTGAAGGAAACCAAAATTCCACAATCTTACAGCAATACCATATGTTTGATCTCCCCTGTGGCCCACCTTTGCACCAGAGCCTAAAATTTTGATTCATTGCACAACCCTGTTTTAGGAAATATGTGGACAATAGTTTATGGAAAATATCACATTGGGTGGGTAGATTGGTGTGAGCTTTGTGCTTATCCAAATGTCACTGCATAAATCAGGACCTACTTGTCAACTTTTAAGGTTTTGAGATAGATATTGGAAGCCTCTCCATATGTTGGCTCTCAGCAGACCCATTTCTATTCGTAATCCCTTAAAAAGTGTAGTGGCTTTTATTATTAGCAGCTGTCTTTTTCAACCTGGTGGTCCCTCAAAAATTGTAGTGGCTTTGATCACTGTGCATTTCAGGTACATTATGTTCATACTGTATTTTTTAATACACCATGTTTTTTAGGAGATACAGTGCTGTAGTTTAAGGCTGTATTCGGATTGCTTCTGTAAGATATTCTATAGAGTAGATTTGATTTTGGTTGGTGATTAGAGTCCAAAAAACTTATGGTAAGTCCCACCCCTTCACCCTTCACCCTTTGTTAAGAGTTGAAACTCTTTAACTGTTCATGGGAGTTCGATTGGGAAGATAAGGCAGGTACTTCTTGTGATGAGGACAAAGTCCACCTGATCCAAAGTAAATTAATAGATTCTCATGGCAGTACAGACTCTGGAGATTTTGTGCGGAATTTACATGGTTTGGGTTTCATCTGATGTATTTTCTGAGTTTCAAAAGCGCAGACTAAACACATTTTCTGGCTTTGGTATCTGTGTGGAACTTACATGGTTTTGGTTTCATCATACAGGAAAAATTGAAATATGTGCAAGTAGAACAGGAAGGAGAGATGGTTTCCCACAATAACGAACTTCAGGTTGCACCACCTGTCAGTACCGAGAATTTTTTATCCAGAGTAAACAACTCGGGCTCTGTCAGAAGTGAGCAGAGGGACAGTGAGCCCAATGAAAACTCAAACTCCGGCACCAAGCTCCATCAGCTCCTAGAATCAAGTCCCAGGCCCGATGCTGTGGCTGCTGGCTGATCAAGGAACTGGCAATTCTGTAATCTATTTAATCTTATCACCGAATTCTGTAATCTTGGCAAAATTTGAACCCAAAATTACACCTAACCGTAACTGAGGTAGGTTCGGAGCGGCTAACAGGCAAACAAAATTAGCCCGGTGCGAGTGCACAGCTTCCAATATTAGTAGAAATACCCTTTGATTTTTACTTGTAAGTTGAGTCTCTTGGAAGCATAATTAATTCGTGGTCTATTAGATTCCACATGGTTCCGGGGATGCCCATTGAGACTAGTGTATATTGAAGAGGATTTAAAGTAATTTCTGATGCATTTGTCTCGTGTAGTAGTCATATATGTCTCTCTTGTGTTGCCTCTTGCTACTTGTAAAATGTAATGCTGCATAATTGCAGGACATGAGAAGGTTTATAGACTATATTTGGGTCTTTTCTTTTTTTATCTTTTGTAGTTATTTACTAGTTCTGCATTGCCTGGTTTTCAAAAGTTAGTTATATACCCCTATGGCTTTAGGAATTTAACGAAATACATAACATGTTTTCAGAAGTAATGTTTTATCATTGCTGATCTCTCAGAGGCTAACTGGAGATGAACCGAACCCACTATGAGCATTTCTTGGGTGAAAACCTTAATAACGTACAGAGAGCCTTTGACTCAGAGGCTACATCTTTGATGTGGAGGGTGGTCAAGGAAAGGAGGTCAATGACTCTTGATGGGTTCCTCTTAAGGTAGACAGTGAGACTTGGATCTTCTTGGGTGAAGACCATTAGATTAGAACCTTTTATCTCGAGAACTGATAAGATACATCGACGCTCTATTACCAAGAGTGTAGCCCCTATACAAAAACTACTGGATTGAAAACTGAAAGCTCAAAAGCACAAGGATTACAATCTTTACTGGAGAACCTGGTTCTAAACAGTTTTGACCTAAGGAGGACAACCCTAGCTATCATTCTAAAAGGGTGAACCTTCATCGCTATTTGATAATACCTCAACTCTTCCCAAAGCAATTCTTGCAGTTAAATGGGAGTCAACATATAATTATACAGGGGTAGTAAAAGCAATCCAGTGGTATTTAAGTAAAAACACTGGGTATCTAATGGGATCCATGGTATGTTACTTTCATACACTCAAGTTTAGACTGATATTTACATAAAATCAAAGATTTTGATTGCTAAGGAAAATTTCATATCTTTTTCTTTATGACTATGAGCTATCTGTTCCTATCTCAAAGCAATTCTTTTACTTCCCAGCATACCTGTTTTAGTCTCTTGAAATGTAAATTTTCATATCTTCATTAATTAAGAGCAAAAAGGCTAGTTATCCCACTCTACGGTGAGCCAAGTTTGGCCTGTAACTGAAGAAAGGCCAAGGCCAACTTTATGTTGGGCCCAGTCTTGTTAAAAGCCCTTTGGCCGAGGTTGTGTCACTATATGTTAGCCCAAGGACCAGGACCAGGCTCTTTTTCTGAGGAACAATAAATAAGTGGGTTAAGCATTGGCGTTGCTTGGCCTGGTCCATTTAAACACTATGAATTTTTTTTAGGTGGAGGTAAATGTTGTATTAGAAGATTCAAAATATTGAATCTTAAGGGGTTTGAACAATTGAAATTAATTTCAATCGATCGAAAATAATTTTGACCGTTTAAAAAACTCAGGGTGAAAACAACATTCTGTTGGAATGATCGAAAATATTTTTGACCGTTTAAAACACATAGTTTGAGAAAATTTTAACATTGCGAGATTTTTAGATTCATTTATGGAGTATATGTTGTTTCCCATGCCAATGGATGTCTAATGAGTCTCTATAGACAAATTTTTAGTATCTACAAAATCTATAAATAGAAAAGGGGATTGGAACAATCTCTCCTCTCTTTTTTTCTTTGCTATCTTTCGTGAAAACATAGCAGAAACTCTACTTGAAGTTTTGTTGAATTTTGAACTTGCGTTGATTGGATTTGATCCACACTCGTTGCCATTTGTTGTGGGTCTTCTTATACAGTATGGGTTCAAGAAGATTGGTGTCAATGAATCCTGTGATGATTGGAACGGAGGGATACAAATACTATTAAGGACGGTGCCTTTTGGCATGTCTCGGCACATACCGACAAATTTTTCCATTTTAATTTTTTTATTAGTTTAATTTTAATTGTATTATAAATTCTATGCAATAGTCTTGATTAAATCTCTGCAATTACAAAGTAGTATATTGAATAGTCATGATTGATTCTCTGCAAATACTTAAAATAGTCTATTTGTAAGATTTTGACCGTTTAATTTCTGTCAGTATAGCAAGTTTAATTCTTATCTTATATAGAATTCTTGCGATTGTTTAACAATAATTTTAACAGTAATATTTTGTTATTGAATATATAGTAATTAATGGACTTCCTTATTCCTGATGTGAGTAAAATTGAATCATTCAACGACTCTCATTTTAAGAGATGGGAATAAAGAGTTCTCTTCTTACTTGAAATGATAGGA
Source organism: Platanus orientalis (assembly GCA_025762735.1). Lineage (NCBI taxonomy): Eukaryota > Viridiplantae > Streptophyta > Magnoliopsida > Proteales > Platanaceae > Platanus > Platanus orientalis. Next base: position 8,859 of record JAOXJP010170217.1, read on the forward strand.
ATTGCATTCATGTTAACGGATGCAAAACTTGAAGAAAATCAGGAGTTGTATGAGCTTGTAGGATCTTGTTCAAGTGTAGTTTAAAAAAGACAAACAAAATCTGCATACATGCAATTTTGAGTGCCTTATTGGTATTTTATATGATGTTTACTGTAAATTAGGAATTATAATTGAGATATGAAATAGTTTAATTAAGAAATACATTGTTGAAAATGCAGGAACCAAAAAATATACTATAATTTTTTTTTAGAATTTAAGATGATAGAAGAAAAGCCAGTGACTTCTCAATTGGATGACTTTAAATTGATAGTAAATGATTTAGCTACAAAAAATATGGTTCTACCTGAATCATTTGTGGCCACGTCTCTCATTGAAAAGTTGTCATATGCTTGGAAAGACTATAAAAATTAATATTAAAAAAAAGAGTAATGATAGAAGTCTTGAAGAAATAATAATTAGTATAAGAATAGAAGAAACTAATAGGGAACAAGCCACTTTAGAAAAAGCTAATAATCAAATTTTAAAGCAAACTTAGTAGAGAAATTTGGAGAAAACATCGAGAAGAAAAAACATGGAGGATTTAAGAAATTCTACAATAAAAACAAAATAAATTTAAGAAAACCAAGTATGATTACTTTATGTGTGGTAAAATAGGTCATAGAACAATGAATTGTAGACTTAGAAAGAACAAGAAGAAAGCCAATAAAAATAGGGTAAACTTGACCGAGATGGAGGCTATTGCGGTTGTTGTCACAGAAGTAAACATTATCAACAATGTGAAGGACTTGGTGGTTGACACCAGTGTTACTAGGTACATTTGTAGTGATAGGAGTGCATCTGCCTCTTATACTCCAACTAATGATGGAGATGTAGTATATATGAGAGATTCAAGATCTCTACCAAAATTTGAAAAATGGAAGATGTTTTTTAAGTTCATTTCTAGAAAAGTCTTAGTATTATGATGTCTTGTATGTAAAGGACATATACTAGAATCTTGTATCAGAAAGCCTTATTGGAAAAGTTAGAATTAAATTAATGTTTGAATCTGAAAAATTAATTTTTACCAAGAATAGTGTATTCCTTAGTAAAAGTTATTGTAACTTCGGATTGTATGTATTAAATGTTTTAGAAATAATAAATCAAGTTCTTTTTCAGTTTATATTGTTGACTATTTAGACTTGTGGCATGGTAGATTAGGACATGTTAACTATTCATATATTAATAAATTAAAACAAGTTGGATTAGTTTTTAATTTGAATAGTCATGAATCAAAAACATGTGAAATATGGGTAGAATCAAAATTCACAAAGAAAACACATAAATCAACATAAAGAAAAATTGAACTTTTAGAATTAGTTCATGATGATTTAGGAGACTTAAAAAGTATTATGACTAGAGGAGGAAAATTATACTATATTATATTTGAAGATGATTACTCTAGCTTTACAGAACTACATCTTTTAAGAACAAAAGATGAAGCAGAATGCATTTACCAAATATAAAACTAAAGTAAAAAATTAATTAAAAAAAAAATCAAAAGATTGAAAATTAATAGAGGAAGTGAGTATGACTCAACTTTATTGAAAAACTTATGTAAGACTAGTGAGGTCATACATGAAACCATTGCATTATATACAACTAAATCAAATGGAGTAGTAGAAAGGAAAATCATTTTCAAGGAAATGATGAATGCATTACTTCTAAGTTCAAAGTTATCCATGAATATATAGGGGGATGTAATATTATTTGCATGTTATACACAAAATAGAGTTCCACGTAGAAGAAAGAAAAAAAAAACCATATGAATTGTGAAAGGGTCATGTAACCAATCTTAAATATTCGAGAGCATGAGGATGTCTAGCCAAAGTAGGTCTACGTGAACTAAAAAAGAGGAAATTAGGATCCAAAACTTTAGATTGTGTTTATAGGATATACATAAAATAGTTTTGCATATAGATTCTTAATTATAAAATAATAATAATAATATTTTAAAACCAAATACAATTATAGAAGCCAAAGATACTGAATTTAAAAAAAAAAAAAAATTTCTATGAAAAATAAAATATCAAAGGAAATGGAAATGAGGTATTACCTGAAGTTAGAAGAAGTAAAATAATTAAAAATACAATTTATTTTGAAGATGATTTCTTCATCTATCTTGTAGAGAATGATCCTAAGAATTTTAAAGAAGCCATAAGATCTTCAGATACAATTTTGCGAACAGATGTTATAAATAATGAGTTAGGGTCTATTATGGGTAATCATACTTGGGAATTAGTAGAATTGCCTAAAGATACTGATCCCATAGGATGTAAATGAGTATTTAGAAAGAAACTAAAACCAGATGATACAATAGATAAGTTTAAGTTTAGATTAGTGATGTTAGGTCATGGACAAGAGGAAGATGTAAACTATTTTGATACATATGCCTCTATTATGAAAATAATAGCAATAAAAATGTTGTTTGCAATTATTGCAGTCCATAAATGGGGATCCACAAGAAGAAATCTGCATGACACAACTTGAAGGGTACGTACTGCCAGGTCAAGAACATAAGGTGTGTAGACTAGTTAAGTCTTTGTATAAACTTAAATAAGCACTTAAGCAATGGAACGAGAAATTTGATACAACATTAACATCTAACTGGTACATAGTAAATGAGTCAGATAGATGCGTGTATAGCAATTTCAATGAAAATTCTAGAGTAATTATCTGTCTTTTTGTTGACGAATATTTATATTTGGAATGAGTTTAGAAGTAGTTACAATTACTAAGAAATTTCTTTTATCAAAATTTGATATGGAAGATTTAGGTGAGGTAGACGTAAAATTATGAATTAAAATCCTAAAAAGTTTTAGTGGACTAATGTTAAATCAATTACACTATGTAGAAAAGATATTGAGAAAAAATAAACACTTCGATAGTATTCCAGTTGTTGTTTTTGTTCTTTGAAAAACTTTAATTTTTGATAATTTTTTAATAAAAATATAGATCATGAATATTATTTCTTTCATGATCACCATATGAGATACTAGGATTTAATCAAAGAACATTAAGAAGAATACCTTAATGGCTAAATCAGACACATGATGAAGATCCGACACAATCTCCAAAGTATCCACACCTGCTCTAGAATTTTCTATGCTTCTCCCAACTTCAGAAAAAGTTACAAGTACCATTCTAAATGTGGATACATCTTTTTATAGATTATTTGAGAAGCCAAAGTAATCCTAAGGGGTGTGGGATCCTTATGAGATTCTTATCCTTAGGTTGTAGGGCCTGATATCCTTAATTAAGTCAAATTGCATTAATAACATTATTTTTTATTAATTATAAACTAACACACTACTAATTACAATAACCTCTATTACATATTGCAACTAACCTCTCAAAGAAAGAAAATAACAATGAGACTCTTCCTTAAGATATTTCACAAATATGTTATTCCATTATACAATATTCTTTAATGACCTTTATGATGATAAAATAATCACTATCTAACTCCTTTGGTCATTAGAACATTATCATTAAGAGCTTGATGAATCAATTAAACATTTAAAAATATTTATTTGATAAAAAAAATTTAAAATTAAATATATCTATTATAATATAAATTTGAAAACATTTGATAAATACTTTATCAAGAACCACTGACGCTAACTAGATTTTTATGTCCAATTAAATAACATATTTTCTAAACTAAATATTCTCTCATTTAAGGGTAATGGATTCCTTGTTGGGCATTTACATCCTCTCAAATATCATGTAGGCTATCCAAACTACCCATGATATAGCCTCTAATTAGGCATCACTGGTTGGTAGCTCAAAATAACTAA